>CABFOS010039368.1:0-15511 GCA_900660315.1 Diretmoides pauciradiatus
ATATAAAATAATAATAATAATAATAATAATAATAATAATAATAATAATAACAACAACAACAACAACAACAATAATAATAATAATAATAATAATAATAATAATAATAATAATAACAATAGTGATAATAATAATAATAATAATAATAATAATAATAATAATAATAATAATAATAATAACTCCGAAACATCAGCTAAACATAAATACACAAGCACACACACACACATAGACACAGGTCATGACAGAAATCAACAGTGGGAGGATGCAGGAGAAAGGCCAAGGGCTGTGGGAGGAGAGGGGAGATGGGTAGAGAGACAGAGTCATTAAGATAGCATGGGTGTTAATGTAATTCATCAACCCAGATAAGACCACGGCCGGCTGCCAGGGAGCAAAGTGTGGCACATTCCCTCACCCATCATAGTCAGTGGTAGTGTCCGTCACTGTAACAGTTTGTTGTTCTTACTCCTGCTATTCATTTCAATATTGATGAAACAGAATTGAAGAGGAACAGCCGGCACATCAGGATAAATCACCCTCCGATATCACGTTACGTTTAGCTTGTTCACCTTCTTGTTCTGATCCTAAATTCAACAACGTCACTGTCTAAGGACAATTTGGTTTCCAATGTATCACAGAAACAAACATCAAGAAAAGTCATAGTTGATGAGACCAGAAAGGCAGTTGGGTTTACATGTGAGACTCATGCCATGAGCAATATAAAAATTTGCATCTTTGCCTTGATGTCAAACTCTCTCTCAAGTACTGATGCACAACTCTCCAGTCAGGGTTGTGATTTTTGGAAACCAACCTGCCTTCATTGCACCTGGAGCAAAATTTCCAATTGCACAACTTCTATTTCTCACACACAAACTACACACTCACACACACACACACACACACACACACACACACACACACACATAGAAAAACAAGTCAGCAGAGCTGCCATGGCCTGTATGTGAGAGGACAGCTAAATTGAAGGGAAGCGTCTGTGTGTTATTCTCTTTAAATTGCCCAGAAAATGATGTGTGATCTATTGCTGCAAGTAGTGTTTCTCCAGACGATGATGGATGGATCTATCATCCTTGTTGCCTCTCAATTAAGAGTCTAAACACAAGTCTAAACGCAACCTCTAATTTGACTCAGTAGCACACCACAACTGACTGATCCATCTCTCTCTGTCGCTGTCTCTCTCTGTCTCTCAGTTTCTCTCTCAATGTCCACCAATTCCTTTGCCTCTTTATATCTCCTCGGCTTTTTCCACATCCACCCCCTTAAACGTCACATGACTTAGGTGTTCATGAGCAAGGTCTGGCTCACAACAAGTACTGTACAGCCAAAAGCCACACAAATGGTCATTCATATCAATCATTTAACACCATCAAACAGGCCTTATGTTTCCAATGACATTGAAGCGAACACACTCGGTCCTGTTCTGAAATGAAAAGTAGCCTGTAACCAAAATTCGAGGTGCTAAAATGGACTTCCAATGTGTTGAAACCAACGTGACTCGCTCTCAAAGCCGAGATTCTCTCTAAAGGTTTTTATCAATGTGGCGGCTTTGAAACCCAGGAATGTTTCCATTTTCAACACCTCCTTGATAAAGTTTGCAAAATATTTCATATGGTTTGTGACGCGCCGATGAAAGAGAGCATTATGCCGATCACCAGGGGTGTTCTGAGGAGAGAGGGAGTGAATGGAGGGTCCGAAAATCAAGTGCAGGAGAAAGCTACGGCCCCCTGCTACATTTAGGAGGTGTGAAGGGCTGCCCAGGTTCCAGTGTTCAGCATCTGTCCCCAGAGCAACAAGAGAGTCTGTGTGGGGACCAGCTCACCTTACTGCACAAAGGATGTCCTGTGTTTTCCCACACACAGACCCCCCCCACACACACACACACAGATACACATTGAAACACACACAACCCCCTCAACCTTTTCCCTTTGTCACCAGCCACACGTTTCTGAGCTCCAGCTTACAAATAGTTGTTTGCTGACAGCCTGCTGGTTTTCAGAGCTGCAGAGCAGAAGAGTGAAGAGCTTTAGCCCACATCCCTTTCCCTCTTGCTGATAAAGTGCTCTGATAAGCTGTCGGGTGCTGGTGAAAAGTGGCTGGCCCTCAGCCCCCAGGTCCCAGGTCCACAATATGAAAGACTGCTGTCTGGAGCAAAGCAGAACAGAAGAGATGATGAGGCCAGAAAAAAAAGTACAAAAAAGGGCAGAAGTTGGATTAATTAGGACAGAAGAAAGGATTAATAATGAGGTGGTCTGGGTGCAGTGTGTGTGTGTGTGTGTCAGAACTTACTTTTGCCACCAGCTGTGGGTGGTGAGGGGGGCAGGGTAGGGTGTGTAGAAATGGGGGAGCCCTGCCATGTGTTTATGTTGACTAATGAGCTAATTACCCAACCCCTAATCTACCTCAACTTGTGTCATTTCACAGGAATGCTGCAGCAGTCAAATGCTTGCAGATTATGGGTCATTTCCTGACAGTTAAAGGCAAACTACGACAGCGGTAATTCCTCCACACACCAGGCGTTAAACCACAAGTGCTGCAGCCTCTCCATTTGTCTCTGTATGAATTGTCTTTCTATGCTGTTGGGATAAAACCATACCTATAAAAAGTAAACAAGTTGAACTGTATTAGCTAGATAATTCATCTGATAATTGTTACTTCTGGCCATCTTGAGTTGTTTCACACTACAGTGACTATGTTTACACACACAGAGAATTCTGTTCTTGATCGGGTTACTTAAGCACCTGGTTTTGGGTTGATGCATGTACTATAAACATCATAACTTGGTTCAAATAACTCAGATAAACTCCCACTTCAATTGAGAGAAACCCAGTTAAGACTTCCTCTGATATTAAACAGGTTACGGTGCATGTAAGCATCTTACTCCTTTCACATTTGGTTTTCCCCATCTGTGCAAATTCAGACTAGCACAGGGTTATGGATACATTTTGAGGTCAACAGACAACATAGTGGCAAACAGTTCATGTCCTCTGTATTAGAAGTAACTTATCATTGCTTAACCTGAAAAAGACCGTAACCAGAGTATGACCAATAGCTAAGCAATGCTAGGTTATGTTTACATGCTAAGTGGATGTAAAAGCTCTTCAAAGACACACTGCCTCGATTTAAATTGTGATTTTCTATTACTGGGTTTGTTGTGTTTTGTGTGGGAGTGGATTTCAAATGGGTCAGGTCAGTGCTGCCTTAGTAGTGCAATATGCATAATATTCTAATGAAATAATGTAGTTAAAAGTAAAAGGTATTTGGAGAAACAGTCAAATGTTTAAAGGTCTTTGGAAGGAGAAGTCAATCTAGTTTTAAAGTAGACAGCATGGGAGGTCCCGGTCCCCTCCACCCAGGGCAAGAGGTGTGAGTGGGGATTTAGCTTAAACTCTCTCCTGCCCCCTTGTTCATCATCCCCCACCCCTGGGGTGTACTGCTCCACTCCCCCTCAACAAGCTGCCATCCATCACTCCTAAGATTTCACTTCAATAGGTGGTCCTCTTCCTCCTCCTCTTCCTCTTTTAGCACACCCTCATGAGAAACTTTCACCAGGAGAACAATAATGCAAAGGGTGAAGAGGCAGCGTTTGCATGTGGTGTTCTGTTTCGTCAAGAAACAAACGCTGTAATTGCATAGGTTATACTTGCAGTAATGATCCCAACAGTGTTGCTGCCGTTCCTAGTGTGAGGCAGGTCCATGGTGTAGAGCACGTAACACCAGCGCGCTGCTCCCTCGGACTGTGCAGTAGCCAGACATTCAAACAGAAGGCAGGTTGCTTGATATTTAAATGGCTTTTGTTTGTTTTTCTTCTGGTCCCGTGTGTGCATGTGAGCCCAGTATAAAGGCCTGCGTCCTTTTGATGGGGATAGCACCAGGAAAGTGAGGGGGAAGGAAACTTTGCTTTGGTGTTTTATATATCAACGGAATGACTTCCCTCAAATAAAGACGTGTTCCATTCTCTCGGTCTGGAACAAGCTGCTTGTTTCCTGTCCTGAAAACTCACTGCTGGAACAATGAGCATGGCCAGAATAGAGGAGCTGTCATGTCTTGAGGATCTGCTATGGTGTTTTTGTTTGACCGCAGGTTCAATTGAATCATATGTTTACAGTTTTTGTGACATTTGAATGATCAAACACAATTGTCTCATTTGAATTAATATACATGCTGAAACAATGGATAGCGTCTTTTAAACGGTCATCTGGAACAAGGGGCAAAGATGAAAGTATTTCCTTTGGGTATATGAATTCTCTTTAAACTCACTTTAATATAAGACACAATATTTAATTTAATAAATATTTAATAATCTCCATTATTGAACTCCATAGAAGGAAATGTTCACATTTCTGTCCAGTGCACGATGGACACAAAGGCCTCTCTTTGCCTGTCTCCGCTGGGAGCTTGCCATGCCATGCAGTTTCTCACTCACGCTGCCCTCTCATCAAATTACAGCCCTGCTCCCTCCTGTCATGTTGGCAAACAAAGGTCTTAAAGCGCACTCCCAGTGTAATTGCCTCTAATCTCAGACATAATGTGGTCTTTCATGTCAACTGGTCAGAGAGAAAATGGAGCTGTTGTTCTCCCTGTCTTTTTTTCCACCCCGTCGACTTTCCCACTTTCGCTTTGAGGAGCATAGATTCAAAATGTTAGCTTTTGCTTTCTTCTCTACTCTTTTTTTGTTTGTTTGTTTTCATTTTGAGGAGTAATACATTTACAAAACAAGAATTTTGACAATGTATAAGTTCATACAGAATTACCGTAGATCTTGAAAACCATCCCTACTGTGCCTCTCCACATCTACAGATGCTTGGTTCTATAATGATTAAAATAAATATCATGAAATGAAGTAAGACGTGGGGAAATGTCCATGATTGTGCAGCAGTTCTTGGTGAGCTCCTCCACCTTTGGCCTGAATTCTCTCCGTGTTGAACATCAGGCAGCCTGCAGCTGGAAGTGTTTCTGTGGTTTGGCCAGGTGTCTCTCTGCCCTGTCTGAGACAAGGCCTCAGTGGGGCCTGGGACTGGATTCTGAGAGCAGGCTGGAGGGCTGAATGAGCTGGCTGCCCTCCGTGATCTGAAATGTCCTGCAGACCCACCTGACTGGTGGTCAACTGTAATTGATACTGCACGATAGCAGCGCTGGAGGGGAAAGAAATAATTCAGATGTGTGTGAGTGTGTGGGGAGGAGACAGAGAAACACAGTTATAGAACGGCAAAGAGGGGGAGAGAAAGGATCATGGAAATGTTGGACAAATTCTTGAACTCGAGAGGCCCTTTGGTTAAAAATGTGGAACACAGACTTTAATATGGTTTCCAGGGGGTTTGGCAAGCAAAGATGCACATATCAAGTAAAAAACACAGTATCTGATATCTGTGCTGGATGGAGAATGAGTGGGGAGAGATGCAGAGTGCAGAGTAAGAGGAGATGTAGTGTTTCTATAACCATTCAGCTGGGCTTTTTAAGGGACCCAGCTGTGCGCCCCGGAGGTGCCGAGCTCTAACTGGGACAAAATCAATGCAATGGGGCCAGACTGCAGCTTGGGTCCTGGGCTATCCATGGCCTGATGTTCCAGGAGCCACAGCAAATTGATGGGCCCCAGGAGAGTCATCACATAGCCCTCTAACAATCACCCATTCATCCCTCCAGCTACAGCAACTGGGCGAACACTCTCTACTCTTACAAATCTTGAAAATAGATTTGAAATTGTATATATTGAATTGTTGAAATTTGAGACACTTTCACTGCGATTTTTTTTCTTTGTTGTCCTTGCTCACCTTCATTTTTCAAATTTTCAACAATTTCAACACAATGTCAAGACATTTTAAAACTCAGACGAACACAAAATGAGTGTGTGTTCCTCTGTGAATGTGGCCTGTATATTTTTGGATAATGTGGCTCAACTGGCTCCAGACCATCACGCCTCATCTGCCAGAACTACACACTGCTGTTACATAAGACAGCTGAGGCGGTCCAGAAGTTCAGACAAGTCCTTATGTGGACAAAATGGGTGTGTTCAGTATGTCCCATTTACCATGACTGTATCAACCAATATTCCTCCAGTGTTGTGTTGCCCCTGTCCAAATGCCTGAGTCTCTTTCCATCTCAAAGATGAGAGACCTGGAGGTCAGCTGCACATCAGCTACATTTTTCTCTAAGTTACTGGCCGGTTATTTATAGAGCACAAGCAAATATACAATGGAAGGAGGGCAGTGGTTTGGGTAGGAGGTAGGTTAAGCCCAGGAACATCTGTCCTTTCAAAGACATCTCTTCCTTGGTATGCTCAGAATCCACTCCAGGGGTGTACGCGCTTCACTGGTAGTCAGAGAGCTGGCATGCTAGTCAAAACAGAGTTGAAGAGGGGGAGCAAAGAACGCAGTCAGACCCTCCATCCCACCCCAATCTCCCATGTTACAAACTAAATATGTTCACTTTCCCCCTAAGAGAATTCAGGCAGGTCTTCCTAACTAGGACAACACTTAACGTTTGTCAGGGAGGAAACCTTGAGTGGTATAGCGCTTTCTGAGGTGTGAGAAGTGCGGAAGTACGGAAACCTGAGCATTGCTGCTGATGAGGTGTAGAGATCCTCAAATAACCCAGGAGTCCTATAATAGAGCAGTCTTGTCATACAAGAAATAATAACGCTGCAGGAACATGTACAGTATCTTCCACGTGTTTGGCTATAGGCCCGAGGAGGAATTCAATGATTAATTAACAACTTTTACTCAGAGGTTTAAGTTGAATTGTTTAATGATTTTAAATGGCCACATTTTTGCATTTTTTTTCTCTGATAATTTTTCAATTTAATTTCATAAGATATTTTACTATTAAACAACAGGTATCACATTACAATACCACCTATTAATTAAGAAGGGGAAAATGTAATGAATTGCCCGGTGTTATCTTGGATGATTTCGTTTCCAGTTGAATCATGTCAACAAGTGAGACAGTCAGTAAACTGATTTTGGGAAGCTATGTTATCCTGCTATACTGAGTTACTGGTGAATCCCAGGGCCTTGGACAGTCCCATGGCGTCTCCTATAGCCCAGGGGTTATGACTTGGGCCCCAGTGTGAGACGGGAGGGCGGTGGGAATGGGTGGTGTGTGTGTGTGTGTGTGTTGGGGGGGGGTTAGTCTGTCTGCGTCAGAGATGCTTCATTACACACTCGTAAATTCAATGAAACTGACACCCAGCCCAACCTCTTGTCCTTATTTCACTAATTCCTTCACATACGCGGACACACACACACACACACACACACACACGTAACACACAAATAAAATCGTGGTAGATACAGTACAGTACAATGCCAAAACTTTTATTCACCTCTTTATTATTTTATTTTGTGGGTTAAAATGTTTTAATGAGTTAATTTCTTAACAGAAGACAAAAACGGTGATTCTTAATCTACAACAAACACAATTAAGCTTATTTTATTTTTATTTTGCAGGTATACAATAGCACAATGATTGTAGAATAAACAATTAACATTATTTACAGGAAACAGGATCATCATAAAATATTACACTACCAAAATAATTACCAATTTGCATTAAATCCATTAAATAATTTTGAGTTGTATTTCATTGTCAAACCTGAGAATAAAGATCATGTTATGTATATTGAATTATAGAAGACATAGTATTGGTCCCCATTAATTATGATATTACTTTAAGAAATCATTGAATACAATTTATTTTACATTATGTGTAATTTGTATTTGTCTATGGTACTTTGTGTGTATTGTATGTTTAATTGTTTAATTTTCATGGCATTTTGTGAATCAGTTGACATGAAACAAATCTATGCAAAAGTCTTAAATTGAATGAGGACATATATATATTTTTTTAATTCTGTGGCCCAACACATGGTGTATTTCATATTCTCAGTCATGCATTACGAATGAAAACTTTGAGGATGAACAGCAGAGTAAATAAACACGTGGAAAGCAGCGATATCATATCCTGTAGGATTGGCTAAGAAATAATTATTATTTCTAAAACTGTTACGAGTGATTAAAAACGTTTTACGCTTTGAAACCTTTTGTAAACTGCTGAGTAGAAAATGTCTTCTTTCCTTCTTATTTTGGTCTGTATATTGCAAAAGATAAATTATTTAATCATAAGATTCATTTTATTCTTCATTTATTCTCCTATTATTCTATGGCTATAAATTATTATTGATCCTGTCTAAATAAACAGTGATAGATTTGTATCCATCACACAATTCACGAATAATTGATCATCTTTTTGCGCCTTCTTTCCTTAAAAGTAGTTTGAAATTCTACTATTGTTCACATTAGTGCAGAAACAACCACAAACAGAATATTAACACTGTACACTAATGTAGTTTTTTTTGTCTTCAGCTGAAAGAAATGGAGTAACAGTTTGTTTTGTTTGCCACGTCATATTTTTTTGTATTATATTTTGTGTGTGTGTGTTCTTTAAGTGCAGATAACTGAAGTGTGAGTGTCATTCCTGTATAAACAAGCCGTGTTTCAGAGGCCACGCTACAGATGCACACCTTGACCTTTGGTTCTGCAGAGACTGACAGCGGAGAGGTAAACAGGATCCATTAGAGAGCAAGTAAAACCCCCAGGGTGGAGTCCGCCGAGCCGCTAAACCGGGACCAGACCAGACCAGACCAGACCAGACCAGGACCAACCAGGGCTCTGACTGTCTGTCTCCGGCTGCAGTCCTGGAGGTCCACACCACCGTCCTAAACACCATCGTTTGAATTCTGATTCCCATAGCCACTAAGAAGAGGAAACCAAAGAAACAACTAGAATCCCAATTTATAAAACTTTCACTCACAGCAACTGTAAAAAAGTAGTAAAAAAAGTGGTGGTGAATAGTCAAAGTGTAGCCTATTACTTCTATGTAGTCACTGAGTTAACTTATGAGTTCAATCAGCAAATATTTTTCTTTTTAGCTGAATGCACTGACTTCATGATTCACATTTCAGTGGAATTTATTCTTTAATTTGTGAGATTTTTAGTGTCAATTGTTCCAATTGTTGGGAGTAGAGATTGAACACTAATTATCGTTATTTTTATCTTACTTTTTTAATCAGTTATATGATTCACCCAACATACAAACATAACAAGTTTCAGTACAACTTTAACTTTAACGTTAACTCCCAGTGCATTCTGGGAAATCTGCTAATAAGCTCAGAATAGTTTTTATCTAACTGTTCACCCACTTTCAACTCATAATTTTAAGTCACAAGTCATGAACTCATTATTATTATGAAGCTGACGACTAACAAATGTAAGTTGGAAAAAAATGACATATACATTAAAATAGTGATTAAAAATGGTTTAGAATATAGATTATATGAAATGTATCGATTACACATTGTTAAACATATATGAAATGATCAGACTGCATTCAGTTCAGTAGATATTTACTGTACAATGCATCATCAATCAGTGTATCATGAAAGGGGGAACGTTTTAACAGAGTTGTCAAAGAAAAGGAATCCCCCTATAATTACATTTTAAGAGCAGAGGAAGCTGAAGCCCTGAACCCCGTCATTTAGTCAGCATAAAATAAACACGAGACCCATCTGAGTCAAATATGCCCTCACACAGTCGCACTGTAAATAATGACTTTGCCGTGAGCAAAAATCTGGGGTCACGATCAGGGTACACGAAGAACAGTCATACCATCAAAGGCTGATACATCAAATCTGGTATCTCCGGGTTAATCGTTAAAACTCCCAATTATCAGCCAGTATATTATCACTTTGTATTTTCCATACCATCCAATTCAGCTCATATCAATCCATCCTCAAACCCTAATTATTCAACGTAGCAAAAGGGCGGAGAGCGTGTTGTTACATGTACAGTAGCTTAACGCAAGGAAATATCACTGTCTTGAGAGGTGAATGGTTGGCAATCGCATTTCTACAGCGAATACTACTGCTACATGATGTAATGTTTGGATAGAAAAGCATCGTTGTTGACGGAAAGCCTTCGTATTAGTCGTTGAATGAGTACATTGTTCACACAGAAGTTTGCAGGATTTCTACCTTATTGAAATTCGATATCTAACGCATGTCATGGAATTTTTATTCCTCATCTGCCCTGGCTTGTCTTTGATGTCGTGCCAAAACTGCCAGCACTATAAACCTCTAAGAACTGATGGAGATATGCAATACCGAGGGATTACACTGATTCACTGACAAACAATTACTGTAAGTTGAATTTAAGATCAAAAGCCAAATTGTGTTCTACAGAGCAGAATCACTGTACAAATTACTCTTTCAGGTTCATAGTGATTACTGTCAACTTCTTAAAGAGCAAGTAAATGGTATTATTTATTGTATTCTTTTATTCATAAGGTAGGAAACTGACAATATTGCTATTATATTGTCTGGCCTACATGCTCCTTTAATTATCACTATTTACATTATTTTACTCTTCTCTTTGGTGATTAAATGGCGGTTTGAGGTCTACAAAAAGTGTATATGGAATCTACAATCTTAAATCACAAAGACAGGAAATGCTAATGATGTGCAGTGTCCAGTTGTAGCTAAGTGATTTTAGTCTGACCTCTATAACTCTCAGGTCAAAAACAACATTGTTTTAAGGTGTCCCTGTGTGGGTGAACAGTGCCAACGCTCTCTGGCACAACAAAGCTATTTAAAACACTACGTCTGCTCATTAAATGGACAATAAGAATGGCTGTGAACTTTCTTTCCCCCCCCCTGCCCCATCATAAATTGTAGTCTACTATGACACCAGTGCAAAGCCTCGACTTAAGGAAGAAATATCACACCTGACAAAGCATGAGATCGAAAAAAGGAATACAACCTAACATGCATAGTGAAGTGATTTTCATTAGAATTGTTAACGACGAGTACATTACAGTCACCATGCCAGTTGTTTTCAATTTTCCACCCCTGATATGCCTCCAGAGATCCCACGCTCATGGTCTCAACGGTGCAACGCACCAAATATTTAGTGTAATAGCTGGTTACTGTGCTATCTCTTCCACTACAAGCTGTCAATCTCTGCCCTGAGGCTAATTAAAAAGGCCCCTGATGCTTTATTTGTTTGCACACACTGAGGGCAGACTGGAACAGTCAGGCATGGGGGCATGACAGACATGCCATGCCCCCTTAAATCACTCCGCTGTGCCAAAATGCTGACACCACACAAGAATCTTGACAAAACATTCCCAATGTCACAGACAGAGAGAGAGCGAGGGAGAGAGAGAGAGGGGGGGGGGTGAGAGCGAGAGATTAATTAGTCACACCAATCAACAAGCATTACATATTAGTATTAAGTACCTTACTGAAATTACTGCTGGGCCCTTCTTTTTCTCCCATCATCACTTCCTCATTCATTCTTTCATCTGCCTACTGTACTTGTCGCTCAGCTCCCTTATTGCCCTAAAGAGTCTACTTTTCTTCACTTTACATAATTGTTATTTTATCAAACTTGTATCCCATGTAATGTATCTTAGACTGCTACCTTTGTTATACAATACAAATAACATGAACGATCCTGTAATTGACCTACCTGCATTATCACAGCTATTCACTGTGGCACAACAGAGGCCTCTGCTTCCCACCGTCATCCTGCTGTCCTGATTTCCTGTGCTTCATCTGTCACTGCAGCTATTGTAGTGCTATGCTACAGTACCTTCTGAAATCTGCACCCTCTGAGAAGTGACACTAAGACGGAGCTGGCATGAAATAAAAGACAGACACATTTAATTGTGTTACAGTGAACCCTGGGACATCGGTCGCTGCGGCCTCATGGCTCTCTGCTGCCACCTGTCTGCCTGCGGAAGAACGTATGAGGCGCTGCAGTGTCAAAGACCCTTGAAGATGCACCAGCAGAATGTGCTGAGTAATGCAGAGGGATCCCATTTAAGTCATTGGCTTTATGTCTTAACATGATGTTATTCTCTGGTTGCTGGTAGATAAAACACAAGCGCTCAATTTCCCTTTGGAGAGAGAGGGGGAGAGAGATGGAGAAGACAGAGCTGCTTTAGCCGAAGCTATTTACACAAACTTTCAGCACAGCTTGAAAACAGATTTTTCACATTAGAACTATCTCTCACCCTTTAAGCACTCTTAAGATGACGATATTTGGTGCCAACAAACTGAAGGCTGAACCTTATGTACAAAATCTTTATCATTCTCCACCAGCTCAGAAAATGTCATTGTGAATGGTATACTGAAAAATGAAACACTCTTGAGTCTTTATTCGTCTCATGTTACGATTAAATTTGTACTTGATATATAATTATTTTGTTAATGACTCACTACAGAGCTGCAGGACTCGATTCTGATCAAATCCCTCTTTAAACTTCAGCTTTGGATGGTTTGATAACCTAACAAGAGCAGTTCAGACAGGAAGCTGTTCAAGCTCTAACATAAATAGCAATCAGGCCATAAGTAAACCAATCAGCAGCTTTGTTACAAAATATGCACTAATTAATTAGCAAATGGATTTCCTTTCCTTTTAACAGACCAAATCAAAGCATTTCAGGCAGAATGTTACAGACAATCTACAGTTTGTTTTTATTAAATGAATTCCATAGTGCTCATGGCAACGTGTTTAAATGGCTTTTAATGTGGTTACATTGCAAAGGTTTTAACCATTTGCTCCACCATCCATCTATTCCAAATTCTGTCAGCTTTATGCATTTAATTACCACCTGTTGAGCTCATTTAGATTCGCTGTCCTTCCTTATGGTAAGAACTTAGAACTCTCTTTGACAATATACTCTCTTCATTACGAAGCTTTTCCTCACAGGGATATATGGCTTTTTGAGACTGTCTATAATGCGTTCACATGCACACCAGTCCCACTCACACAGCTGTCTGCCAGGCTACAAGCAGTCTCCTTCCCCAGCATCCAGCTGCAAACCACAAACAGATTAAAGTATTCCCCCGGAGGCGACTTTGTGCAGTCAGGCTATCGTCAGCATGGAAGACGAGGAGGCAAAATGCAGAGGAAGATTGACTGTACTGACCACTGATAAAGAACAGTTTGCACCACTCAAAGAGCTCTTGTGCCAGCGAGGGTTGATACAGCAGTAGCCGGGTGTCTGAGCATGTGACAACATTTCCCAGACCACTAAACACTGAAAACAGCCCGGCGAGGCAACATATTGCATTGATTTAGTCATTTCACAAATAGCTTCGGAGTGAGTATCCTTGTCCAGTCATTTGTAAGTTGCCTTATATGAAGTGGATTCAAGTTTTATATCTGAAGAGCAGGAAATGAGAAAATGAGACAAACTTATCACATATTGAGACAGTTGTGGTAATCATGTGGTGAGTAACACTCCATAGATGGTATCTTTAATGTCTCACCATGTTAACGTCCTGATGCCATCATCCCATTCACACATTCAGGCACTCTGCTACAGCTGATGTCCACATGGGATCATGCTTACAACGATGTCTAATCAATTCCTGTTACATCCATAATTAATTACAGCTCCTTTTGGCTCCAATAAAAAGACATTCAGTACATTCACTAAATGAGGAATGCTGTGATACGTGAAATTAATATATTACTTGTCCATGGCTTCTTGACTGTTCTACCGGGTTATCTCTGTTTGGCACCATTCTCATGTTGATTGCTCATGATGAGCTATCAGCTCCAGGGACACTAATCTGTAGCTGATGCTGTACTCACTTCCCTGGAGGCAAAAGAGAGTGAATTTTCCTCCATTGATTCCTTTTTTTTAAGCAAGCAGATGCTATTCGTTAAGTTTGGATACAAATAGTGTCACTGTGAAAGGTATTTTTAAGACTTTTTAATCTTACAGCATGGGACTGAATGATAAACTCAGCATCCCTTATCCATTCCTGTACATGTATGTAGAAATCTGACAGACTTAGCTATGTGCACACTGTACAGGCATGTGTGTTACACCTGCCCCATGTGAACACCAGAGCACTTCTTGCATACTGCGACAAGGCAATCAGCGCCAAACAACCATCAAGGCTCACAGAGTTCAGCTTGTCAAAACAGCGTGATTGCCTTTCATTTGATTTTCCTAAACCCTGCAAACTCCAATGGAGAACTTCTGTCAGCGAGAGCAGCACAGTTGAGAAAACAGGATTACTCGCTATGGCAACACCTGGAAGCAGCACGTGCAAGCCGGAGAGGAAAATGATCCCAGTTAGCTGCCACAGATAATGACGCTGCTATATTTATATTTGTCTTTGGCAAGGGCCGACTCAGCCATTCCACTACTTACAACAGCCAGCCTCTTTTTTTCTATGCAGTCCCAGTGTGACTCTGACTCAACGTTAGAGTGACGTGTAATACTGTACAAGAGTTTCTTGACCATTTCAGAAACTTTGGCTGGGATAAATGCTAATAGTGTCAATAGCATAGATTAATGTCCGCAGCCTTAAATCCTCACAGTTCATAATTAATAGCATAATTGGAGGAGTTTTATATATTGTATTCATCATGCACTGAGGTGCGGCCAACTGGGATAATTAGGGCAATAAAGGCTTTGACAAAGATAGACTTGGAGGGGTGAAGACAATAGAAGGTGTTTCATTATGTCAGTGACATAGAGACTCTCCATGGGCTTTTTCTGGGGTGAGATACTAATTCAACGAGGAAATTATGAAGTTTTGAGGAAAGGTTTGAGGAAAACCACAGTGGCAATAATATTGACGCTGCAAGGACAAAGGCTGCAGTTGTACCGCAATTTCATTTTCTGCTATATATCAAATACAGGACTGAAAACTCCAGAGCTGTCTTTCTAAAGTAATATATTCCTGGAAAATCAGTGGAGCGTCTCAGCCGCCTTCACCAGCCAAGGCACAGTGTTTCCACAGATGACCTGCAACGATCTTGTTGATTTACTCATCATTCCTGGTCAGGACTACTGATAACGCCTCTCTCCCTCCCAGGGTCCCAGGTCATGTGCAGGTGGAGCTCCTGTTTGACGCCACAGGGCCGTTCCCAACCCAACAGGGCCCTTTTTTTTAACAACCCTGCGACCCACAGGCCACAGACAGTACGCCAGGCTGTGCACTGGAGCTCCCTCTGCTTTCATAGGGGCTTTTCCGGTCTATCATTCTAAGCATTGTGCCAAAAAGATGGCAACTATCAAAAGAGACAGAGTGGCCGAGGTGAGAAAGGCCAAAGAGATGTACAAACAAAGGGAGTGAACGAGAGATAAGGTGTCAGGCAAATAGATAGCGAGAGCAATGGAGTGAAAAACGTGTTATCGCCGTGATTGTGGGTCAGAGACTCGGGTCAGAGGGGTGTGAGGTCTGGGTTGGCAGCACTAAGAACAGGGGCTGATTGGGATAGGTGTGGGGCCATAGGAAGTGCTGTGTGGAGAAGATAACAGAGCGTGTGTGTGTGTGTGTGTGTGTGTGTGTGTGTGAGTGATGGAGGGGAGAGGTGGCAAAGGGGGGTTCAGAGAGTAACAGTGTGCTGGGCCCTGTCCTGCTTTCCTCTATTCACTACCCATATCCTGCCTGTGTGCCGTTCCTTAATGGCTTTTAATG
>CABFOS010039372.1:0-10092 GCA_900660315.1 Diretmoides pauciradiatus
CATCAACTGCGAAGGGATTACTAAGCAGTTCAAATCGACATTTCTGGACATCAAAGTCGCCAAATCGCCGGCTAAACTCAGCGCCGAGCACACTGAGTTTTTCAGCAAGTTGTGCGCAAATGGCGGTAGAGATCTGCGTTTTTATGGTTTGGCAGCAGGGGAAATGTCCAAAGTTTGCTTGCAGCATCTGGTTCTCCCACAGGCACAGCTTAGTTTTAAAAGCTCTCACTGACGCGTACATGTCAGTGATGAGGCGTCCCCACCCCTGCAGCTGCAGGTTCAGCGCATCGAGGTGGCTTGAAATGTCGCAAAGAAAGGCCAGCTCACACAGAAACTTTTGCTCCCGGAGTTCTGCTGTGTCCTTCCCTTTGCTCTCCAGAAACTGAAATATTTCCTCACGCAGCTCGAAAAATCTGTTCAGCACTTTTCCGCGGCTTAGCCATCTCACCTCTGTGTGATACGGCACATCTGTGTATTCTGACCCACACTCTTCCAGAAAAGACTTAAACTGGCGGTGATTGAGACCTTTGGCTCTTATGAAGTTAACAACTTGTGTTACTGTGGTCATAATATCCTCCATCCTTAGCGCTTTACCACACAGGGATTCCTGATGTAAGATGCAGTGATAAACGGACAGTTCACCTGCACAGTTCTCCTCACGCATCTTTTCACGAATCCTGCCGACCAGTCCATTCTTTTTACCACTCATCGCTGGCGCACCATCAGTGGTTAATCCCACAAGTTTATCCCACGGCAGATTTATTTCAGTTACACATTTGCAAACCTCCTCAAAGATTTCTTTCCCTGTGGTTGTGCCATGCATGGGTTTAAATCCCAAAAGCTCCTCCGTAACACATAGATTTGAGTCCACGCCGCGGACGAAGACTGACAGCTGCGCAGTATCAGACGCGTCCGCGCTCTCATCAACAGCAAGGGAAAAAGAAACAAAATCTTTTCCCTTCTCCATCAACTGGACATGCAGATTGGTAGCAAGCTCGCATGTACGCTCAGCTATTGTGTTTCTGCTCAGGCTTATGTTAGCAAAGGCTTGCTTTTTCTCGGGGCACACTTGGTCACAAACCTTCATCATGCACTTTTTTACAAACTCTCCCTCAATAAAGGGTCGGGCTGATTTGGCAATTTCTTCTGCCACGATATAACTTGCCTTTACAGCAGCCTCACTTTGTGTTGTGGCTTTTGTAAACATTTTTTGTTGCGAAACCAAACCTCTTTTCATCTCCATTACTTTCTGGCTCCTTTGAGCCGTGTCCAGGTCCTTATATTTGTCCTGGTGTTTCGTTTCATAGTGTCTTCTAATGTTGTACTCCTTAGTTACTGACACGTTGGCTCCACAAACAAGGCAAACAGGTTTGTCTTTTACATATGTAAACAGATATTCTGTCTCCCACCTGTCCAGAAAAGTTCTGTTTTCTGCCTTTCTTTTCGCCATTTTTGGGGGTAACAGTGACCGATGACAGGCCGTAGAGTGGTCTGGGAGAGAGGCACGGAGATGCCGGGTGAGCCGGGGCTTTCAGCCGAAGGAGTGCAGTGAGAAGACATACACATCACAATACATCCACGACTGCTACCGTAGACGCTACTGACACAGAGGAGGGGGTGTGTCTGCTGCTTCCTGGTTGACGCGCCAAAACAACAACAGAGCATTATGGGATTTGTAGTATAAGCAGTGAATGCGGTGTTACAGCGCGGCCGACGTATAATACCGGCGGGCCAGCTCCAATATTAATTTGAAATTTCCTCGCGGGCCAAATATAATTAGACTGCGGGCCAAATTTTGCCCGCGGGCCAGAGTTTGACATGTCTGCTCTAGAAACTCTACAGCCTCTAGATCCTCTAGAACCTCTACAGCCTCTAGAACCTCTAGAACCTCTACAACCTCTACAGCCTCTACAACCTCTAGAACCTCTACAGCCTCTACAACCTCTAGAACCTCTACAGCCTCTACAACCTCTAGAACCTCTACAACCTCTACAGCCTCTACAACCTCTAGAACCTCTACAGCCTCTACAACCTCTAGAACCTCTACAGCCTCTACAACCTCTAGAACCTCTAGAACCTCTACAACCTCTAGAACCTCTAGAACCTCTAGAACCTTGAGGCGAGCAGGAAAGGTTGTGGCCGACCCTTCAGATCCCGGAAACGCATTGTTCAGTATATTTTAGTACATTTTTCTTTTAATATATTGTACATTATATTCATACTTAGTATTATTCCCACAGTGTACAGCTCTTTGCACTATGTTATTGTTTACTCTATGTTTATTGTTGTCTATTGTTTTGCACCATCAGACCACAGCAAATTCCTTGCATGTGAAAACCTACTTGGCAATAAACCTGTTTCTGATTCTGTAATAATAATATTGCTTTTGCATTAGAATTTCTGGCGTGAGAACAAAGCTTTTCAGCTTCCGTGGTGAAAGGTTTTGTAGCGTCGTCCTCCATTGTTGAGCAGTGGAAAAAGGAACACGTGGAGATTAGGAGAGAGAAGACTGGGAGGTTACAGTCCGGAAAGACAATATTGAAAGCCAAAAATCTCAGCACCTGGCAAAGTTATCATCGAGTCATTGGTATTGATCAAGCACCCTATCAACCCCTGCAGCCACAGTATGACCATCATTTACTGTTATATGATGCTCATTTTGTGCAATGGGGCAGTAAATCCGTACTTATTTCCTCTTAAAAATGGAAATAAAATCAACTAATTTGCCAGTCAAATTGCCTTCTTGTCTTTCTGTTTTACAGCAGTGAAGATCATTATTGTTTGATTGGCATAATTACTGGACTATCTTTGTCTGATTGACATAATGTACATTACAGAAAAGTACAGAAACTAATGTGAAAGTGAGTTTAACACAGTACAACCCTGTACATTCCTGCAGGGTGCTGCTGCCGTGGGCCTACGGGACTTATTTAGAAGGCACTGGGGCACAGGATGAGGAGCCCATGCAGTCTCACATGTCGTCCGGGGACCAGAGTTCTTTGCAGCACTCCTACCTGTCAATGGTAGCAAAAAAAGGTTAACCCTTACTCAGATGTTCCAGAGAACCTCCATGCTCTTTAGCAGGAGAGGGCGTATGTACGTAGCCTTGAAAGCATAATGACTGTAACGACCGGGGGATAATGGTTTTAACATGGCTTCTGCAGAAGAGCTTATGCCATGTGTCCTTTTCACTGTCTCATGTTCAAAAGTACTCTCTACCAAAATGGGCAGTCCCTCAAAGACAGTCAGTCTCATACTGATGATTACATGCTTTGCTATAATAGTCATGATGTGACAGATAAAAAGTTGAATGCCAGCTATGGAGATCAGTCAAGTGTGCATTGCATAGCAGTAAAGAGTATGGGCATGCATGTTATTTTGTTTGTTGATAATGGCTTATGATGTCAAGGAGTCTTTGCATCTATCATTTGGATTCTGCTGCTGGTGCGAGCTGCTCTGAGTCCGGACCAGAGCGAGGTCTTTCTACTCAAGCTGGGATTACCCATAAACCCCTCATACCTGCAGCTTGCACGGAAGTCTCCCCTCCGTGTTCCCTCAGCAGAGGGCCAGGCTCCAGGGATGCTCCATCCTCAGCTTACCACAATCCTTTCTACAAACACTCCAGAGGGACTTTTTTTCCCCTGATCCTCTTGTCTCTTACGGGTTGTGTTTTTTTCCTGCTTTCTCCTCAAGGTCTTGCCAGGCTACTTGCGTGACTAGAGGGAGTGGAAAAAAAGGTTTCAAAACCCACTGGCACGCGAGACTCAAATCTATTTTTGGAGAGTGCTCTTTTTTTCTTTGAAAACAAAAAAAGCCACAGGGAGAAATAGGCAATAGTGGGGTGAAGGGGGTCTGTTTCTCATTTGGCCAGCCCTGCCTCCTATCCTGCCCCGCCAGCGTCACGACCACAGCACTAGGAAAAGAGGGTGGCTCAGACTAGGGAGGAGAAGTGTTTTTCCTGCAAAACCACGGCCAAAACTATGGACCCTCATCTCAGCCGCTGTCACTTAGCAACCGGTCCAACCTGCTTCCCATTACGAGGCCATCTGCTTGTGTTTCAGCCTTTACTTTGTTTTGATTTGTTTCGCCCCTTTTTAACTTTTGCCTTAAATTCACCATGATGAAATTACTGCATTTAAATTCCTCATGCATTGTTAATTGATTTTCATCAGGCGTTGGTCAGTATTCCGGCTGCAGAAGCCCGGAGTTCAGTGCGGCCCATATACACTAACTCCATTCTGTCTCTGTGATTTGTTGCAGTAATTGTGTACAGTACTTTGTGGAAGAGAAAGAGACAGATGATGAGATAGGAATTCAATACATTATGGATGAGAGATTTATTGTTTGACAGATGTGAACATATTATCGACTGTTTTGGGGGTTTTTCAGTTACAAAACAACATTTTTTAAGTCTGTATTGCATATGAGCAGCAATAGATTGTGTTTTTAACTGTTGTTGCCCTTTCCAACCCATTTCTCTTAAGCAACTGTAAAAAGTGGACGGTGTTACTGTAGATTTTGTTGCACCAGCAGCATGTTTGGAAAATCACTGGCCACAGGATAGATGTCTCATAAAAACATTCCAATAATTTATCTGACAACAACAAGTTAGCATAATTAAGAACTGGCGTCTGTTGTGCTTTTATTACTCTTGATGAGAATGTGTGTTTACGCCAAGTTAAGATTTCCTTCATTCTGTCAGGAAAAGACAGAAATGACATAGAATTTTAGTCTGAAACGAAACCAATAAATTAAAAAGTTGATGAAGTAATTGTTTATGAAGACTTTTATGTAGCACTATTAAGGCTGACAACTAATCTAAGCTTATGATGACACCAACTGTAATCATGCCAGTTCAGGCAGAAGATGCTGCAGTCAGTCAAAGTGATGGGCCAAAACATTATGGCATGAATGAAAATGGAGAGCGCTGTGGTTGTGGAGTATAATGAGTCACAGCAGTGCGCCGCTGCCCTGATGACGAAGTGTTTCCCATCACTGATACTGTGATGGGAACTGTGTGAGTTTCCTTCAGAGAGACGGGAAAACCACTGTGATTTTGTCAAGTCAAAACAAAAGGATCTCACATTTCCATATAGTGCAGCACTGTAGAGGTTTGGATATCATAATGTATTAGTTTAGACCATTAAAGTGGCATCTTGTTATCCACTGAAGTTGCTCAAATGCAAATTTTTATTGTTGGGGTATGTACACATACAATTATCACCTCTCACATAGCACAATATCATTTTACTGCACTGCACTTTATCCCTTCCACACTTATTCATTGTTCTGCACTTTAGTCATTCTCCTTCCCTTTCACATTCACATTCACATCCATTAACTCTATAAATACTCTACCAACCATTCATTCACACGCTGCTCTTCCCAGACATTATGCTTCTTTATACCTTATACTTACTGTATTACCTATATACATATATGTAAATATGTGTTAATATATGCTGTTCATCCTGGTTTTACTTCATTTTTATTGTGTATTCTTGTATTTAGGCTTTATATTTGGATAATGTACAATGTAAAACAATCTACATGCATCTCGCTGTAATGTTGAATCTTGTGTTTGATGATTTATTGTATTTTGCAGTAAATCATCTTGCAGTTGTGAATACATTTTATGTAATAGCGTAAAGTAGCGCCAGGCCAGGATACTGTAAGGACGATGCCAATATGGGAAACATGCCTTACTTACCACATACTTGAAGTCTTTTTATTATCATTCTGGAAGAGCAGAAGTTTCTATCACTCCTTTGGTTCTATATAAATGATGTACAGATGCCTATTCCTCATAGTTCTCACTTCATCTTATTTTATAGACTGTGTGTCCCCTTGATACAACAACGTCTGAGCAGGAGCAGATTACATCTTATAAAGGGGAATCGAGTGAATCAGATTAATCAATTCCCTATTATTTGATGAATCCAACTTGGTTAAAATAATCAGACTCTAATTGTTTCGATTGGATTAGGATCAGCGAAACGGTTCCCCCACAATAAATCTCCTGCATGACTTATTTTTTTAAAGGTTTGTTTGGGTTGAGACCAAAAGCAGCTCAGCAAGAACCGAATCTCTGCTCAAGGTTAAAATCAGAGTCAAGGAAAATATTGCTTTGCTTTCTATAACAAACTCTAACTTGGGGTTCGGCAAGAAAACTATCTTTGGTTAAGGTTAGAAAACAGATGCAGCAGTATTATCAGCGCTTCCTCTTCCACCGAGACAAAACAAATCACACATAATAGACCAAATGCTCATATATACTTTTCATGGTCAAATCTTCAACCTCATAACATTGCATACGGTTTTAAAGCTTAGAACAATAAATTGTTTTATTGTCATATTGCTTTGCTTGAGAACTACCATGTTGATGTAACCTCGGGAGTGAGAGTTGGGATTATTTTCTTTAGTTCAGTATCTCCATGGGACTCTGCTCGGTGCAGGGCACGGCCTTTGAGAACCACATTGATGGACTGAATGCAAACAGTTTCCAGTTCCCTTCCTCATAGGGAATCAGAGAATCAGGGGGAGAAAGATTGGTTTGTTGACCCTTTTTTTATCCATTTCTTAGAAAAACATCAAATACACTGAAGATCTTTGAGGTTTCGCTGCATCGCAGTCTGCCAACAGGCAACTACATACTATTCCGGTTTGAATGCAAGTGTTGAAGGAGAAGAATTATAGGGTGACCTATACTTGGTCACATAAACCTCACACCAATCCTTAACTGGTGTAACCCGTTCTCAGCTCTCAGCACCTGCTTTAGTAGATACTGTAGCTCTGCAACATCTTACCATCCCACACCAGACATCCATGGAACATAAATCTGGGACTATGGAAACATCTGCTGACAGGTGATATTTTAAACCGCGTGTTTTACATTGGAAAATATGATAACTACTTTACCAATCTTTAAAATATTCAGCTTTATACTGAGAGTCCAACATGTTAATGAGGTCAATTGAGTTCTTGGGAACCACTGGAGAAACAAATTGTTGTGTTAATAAAAAACGTGAGCAAACTCACACAGTGAACCAATGATGGGAACTAAGTACAGAGTTCTGAGAGTGAATACACCTTGAAAACATGGAGCTGATCAGGGATGAGTCTTTGATTATTTGTCACCAATAGATATGTACACTAGAGCCGTTTCTAACTGATCATAGTGAAAACATATACTACATTTGTACATCTACAGAGTAAACAAATACAAAATGGAACAACAGCTTAATAACTTGAACAGGTTTATTAGAGCAGTTCCTGGCAGCGATGGCTCCGTTGGCATGGAGAGTTATGTAGCTTATGTCTGAACATTTTCCAATTGGCTTCCAGAGAGCATGAAGGAAGATCTAATCACACTAACTAGCTTACTGAAATCGTTAATATTGAGCAGAATTTACACAGAAAAGGCATGAAATGGGCTTACATGCAATTTGGAGTTAAGATGCGACTACTGACTAGTGAGTGTTCTATGTTGATGGTGTGGAGCAGAGAGGACAGTAAAGACAGTAAAGACAGTAAAGACAGTAAAGACAGTAGTCAGCAGCCCTGTGTTTGTAGAGGAAAACCAGCATGGAACCACTGGACACACGAGGAGCTACGACCTTCAGGTCTGAGTGGTAGACTGACATACTTACCACATCAGTCGTTTCACACTTCTTCTCATTTGCATACTATACTTGGCTGTGGGAAAATGTGGAGTACAAGAATAGAGTTATTGCCAAAAAGGCAATAATAATTTATGATGATCCCCAATGATGTTTATATCAAATACACAGACTCTACCGCTTTGAGGATTTATTATGGCGCACACAATGAATGTAGAACATATGGCAGAGCTTAGCTGCCAAGAACTTTTTTCCACGGCATACTGCCCTCAGAGATGAGGAGTGGTGAGACATTGTATGCGGATGTTACACATAGCAGGTAGATATATTTGCACACAGTCACACAAATGTTAGTGATTAGTGTGCTTACTTCAGCAAAGAGCTCCGTGTACATGCAGTTTCTCACCACACATGATTGGCATTTTAATTAGACAAATATTTCTGGGATGCAGAGCTGCTCTGGAAGCAGAAACAATCTGATTGGGTGAGTTAAACCTCTCAATGGGCGGAGCCAAAGAGTCACAGCTTTTCAGAGAGTTACTACTGGTAAACTTGAATGGTTATGACCTTATGGCTCATGATGGGAAGGTCAGCACAGTACAGTAGCTTCATAGTTTACGCAGATTGCTAGCAGGTTAGTTTGGACATGGAAGGTCAGCCCGGCTAACTAACCCACATAACTAATATGGCTCAACTGCATGTTTCAGTTATTACAATGAGCGCTATAGACTTCATAATAATAGTTACTTCTTTTACCCTTTAGCCATAAAAACTGTAGCCCCGCCCACTGAGGTTTAAATCAACCAATGAGATTATTTCTGCCTCCAAAGCAACTCTGCCTCGATGAGTGAAAGGATATGAGTGGTTTGTGGGAAACAAATACACAGTGTTAAAAACACAATACAGTACAGTATGCCCGTGGCTTCAGGCTGGATCAGCCAATCCTGGGACTGATGTTACACAAAGCAGGTAGAGACACAACTAACGATGACTGATCCCTTTGCTGCGTTGCTATGGTAATAAAAAGCAAACATTGTGTTTTTGACTTTTCTGTCTTCATTAGAGATGGACATGATCGTCTTTCAGAGGTTCAATCAAATGTCAACAAATCAGAAGCAAGACGAAGGGTAAACATAATGTAGATCACACTTACGAGCGTTTTGGCAATGTATCACTGCTCCATATTTAAGATATCTCTGAATCAGATAATATTGGTCTGCTGGAAGTCTGCTGAGCTGAGACAGTCTCTTGTTCCTGAGTCGTGTTCAAATGTTGTTACAAATGAGCAGAGGATATGTCTTTCATGATGTATTGAGTCATAGCTGACTGAGCTGTCTCCTGCGGAGCTTTGCCCATTTTTTTTAACTTTGTGCTGAGCTGTGGAAAAAGCAAAAGATCACAATTATGTGTAGTCACCACATGGAAACAAGGTTTTTATGGCCACCATGCTGGTGGTTTATTTGTCAGTGGTCTCATGAATGGCTTCAAAAGCCACAAGTCTTATAAAATGAGCAATTAAATACGTACATATTGCCATAACAATATAAACCAGACAGTGGAGATGAAACATTAGTACATTGAAACATTAGAAGTGCTAAATGTAATACATAAATAATATTGCAAATTAAAAATAGCCAAAGATTTTCCGTAATTCTTATGCGAGTAAATGCATAAAGAAAGATGTAGCAGAAGGTGAGCAGCGTGCTACAGAACAGAAAAGCTTACATCCATCACGAGCGAAGTCTGGAAGCATTTTGAGGCCTTTTCTGCCGAAATTATCTTTTATTTTCTGCTGTAAACATTTTTTGTATCATTTTACCCAACATAGACTGCACTTCCCTCTGCTCACTCATTTTGTGGTTCGGTTAGGAGCTATGATCTTTTTTCCACGAGCTGTTTACATGTGGGTGTCAGCGACAGGCGTGAAGAGCGTCTCTAGTTTCCATTATACAATCACGTACTGCACTGCGTGTGCACGTTGGGAGCAGCTGACTGACGCACTCATACAATCTACTGGACTGTTGTGCATTTTCAGCTGAAAGTTGAAAAGGCCGCACATGCATGAGAATTTACTGCGTTACCATAAGTGAATGGTATAAAACATTATAGAACAGCAGACACTTTCTAACAGTTTTATTGTTTTGATCCTTATTTCTTTCTTGTAATATTCTATTGATGATACCTATGGAGTGTTGTGTCGGACACCTCACAGACACAGCATCATAGTGTACTGTAGCTCCGCTCTGCAGACACAGCATCATACTGTACTGTAGCTCCGCTCTGCAGACACAGCATCATACTGTACTGTAGCTCCGCTCTGCAGACACAGCATCATACTGTACTGTAGCTCCGCTCTGCAGACACAGCATCATACTGTACGTACCTCTGAGAGCACAGACATTCATCCTCCCTCAGTGGAAACACATTTAATGCACTTGGATGAACTGTTCTTCTTTTGGCAAAACCTGCAAGT
>CABFOS010039375.1:0-10348 GCA_900660315.1 Diretmoides pauciradiatus
CAAAGTCTACCACCATCTCCCTCGTTTTGGAGACATTAAGGAGGAGGTGGTTGTCAGCACTCCAGTTCACAAAGCGGTCCACCACTTCCCTGTACTCTGTGTCCTCTCCACCCCTTATACACCCAACAACTACAGAGTCATCTGAGAATTTCTGCAGATAGCAGGACTCTGAGTTGTGCTGGAAGTCTGAGGTGTACAGGGTGAAGAGGAAAGGCGAGAAAACAGTCCCCTGAGGTGCTCCTGTGCTGCTGACCACCCGGTCAGACACACCTCCCTTCATTCGCACAAACTGTGGTCTGTCTGTCAGGTAGTCAATAATCCAGGAGGTTGAGGAGGTGTCCACCTGCATTACTTGGAGCTTCTCACGCAGCAGTGCAGGATGGATGGTGTTGAAGGCACTGGAGAAATCGAAAAACATGAACCTCACAGTGCTGCCTGATGTGTTGAGGTTAGAGTGGGCTCGCTGAAGCAGGAGAGACTGATGGCGTCGTCGACTCCAACCCTGGGGCGGTAGACGAACTGCAATGGGTCCAGAACAGAGTTTACCTGGGGTCTGAGGTGAGCCAACATCAGTCTCTCCAGGACCTTCTAAAAAACTAGCTTTTAGCTAACACTGTCGCATTTACAGACATGTTTTTAATGTGTGCTGTCCATTAATGCGAACTGTCCCTGTACAAATAAAATCAGAAATAAATAAATAAATAAATAAATAAATAAATAATGGAATGATGACACTGCGGCTTAAAACAGCTGTTCATCAGTACAGAAACTAGATTCTACCAGCAACCACAGGTTCCGTAGAGGGATAGTGCATTCCTGGCTTGAAACGTCACACTCATTTCAGACACTGCATTGTATCCTCACACAGTATACTTAATATCTAAAACAACTAATTACAATGGCCTCTTGGTTCTGTTGTTTTAGTGAAAACACTCCAGGAACATAAACTAGCTAACCCAATTCATTAGGAAGCTCTAATGGTATTTGTGATCAGCAGGTGATGGATATGATTGCAGTTGAGCATGTTTATGTTGCCATGGTAGGTTTATTGCCAGGTTGTTTATTGCAGCGTTGTGAGGATAAAGAGGATTACCTCCGCCTCTTCTTGGTCTCTGCAGCAGATGTTTCCCAGACGCAGATGTTCATCTTGTTTATGTTTACAGATTATGCCCAGACAGAGCAGTTCAATGGCTTTTAACCGATGACCGTGTGATCTATCACACAAGGCCCAAACACTGCCTTAAACTTGACATATGGCAGTGAGGAATGCTTTATTTATTTGCATATCATTTATTTTAATCAAGAACAAAATGTGTTAATGTGATAAAAACAATTCACATTAAATAAAGTGATATGGAAATGCATTTACAGTCAGCAGTGCCCACAGAGAGTCTCTGCAGTGGAGCTGCCCTAGTTGCAGTGCAGACAGCTGAATAATCATGAGTGACTGTGGTTGGCCGAGGCAGGGAGAGGAGGGTGTGGTTAACGGTTGATTGAATTATGGAGGATAGGCCATGCTGAGACCTAGAAACAGTCAGTATAGGACTCTGACTGAAGGACCAGTGTGAAGTGTGGGAAAACAGACTGATTCTGTTAGTTTTCTATTTGATGTTTTGTATCTCTGTCTACTCTGTTTGGATCACTTTTACACCAACAACTTCTTTGCACATTACACCACTTTAGCCTGAGGAATTATGCTCAGGATGAGACAATATTCATAACTTGTTTAATGCATTTCATCCTTATGGCGATAGTAGATACTCATCTAGTTCATTGAACTGCGGGACACTCGTCTTCCTCCTCTACAACCAAACTGTATGCAGACTGAATACACATTGTAAATGAATGTTGAATGTTGAATTTCTAGATTGATATGTTTAATCTACTGTTGTATGTCTCACACTGTCCCCTACCACTGTATGTGAGGCCCTGTTGATATTTAACCACATATGTCTGCATGAATGTCACCAAAACAAAATTACTTTGCTATAATACACTGAAAATTGTCCTCTCCTTCCCTTTCAGTTTTTTTTAACTAGGACCATGGACAGTTGCCATCATCCAACCTCATGCTAGAGAATGATCAGGACTTCCAGTTTATCAGGGGACACCCTCATAGCATGCCACTTTCCTGTGGTTCAGCTTCCCCCTTGGCAACTTCCTGTCCAGGTCCTGTGCAGTTCTGCCAAGAGGTCTGGCCGGCTGTGCTCTGTGGGACTAACCCGTGCTGTCTCCCTGCCAGAGCAAGACTCGCTCCACAGAGAGCCTGTCTTCACCAGCAGCCAAAGACATATCTCCAGCAGCTACAGTAGCCTCAAAGAGGACCGAGCAGAGGAGGAGGGGGCCAGTGACAGCAGTGGGAGGTACGACTCTACCCCTTCCTCAGAGGAGGCACCTCAGCAGACCATTACCCACATGAAGAAGGATCCCTCTGGAGCTAGCGGTACTCTACGGTCACACAACTCATTCCTTCCCACTGCAGAAGTAGATGAGGATGAGGAAGATGAAGATAGTGATGGAGATAATCTCCACAAGTATCATGAGGATTCCTCCTTTGTGCTGCATGGGTATTCTAACTGGGCACTAAGTAATGGTGCCAGAAATTCTAAAATGCCCCATGGGGACATGGACAGTGTATGGGGCAAGGAGGGGGGCACTTTGGATACAGAGCGTGACAGAGAATGCCTTTCTAACCAACCCAACCACCTGGACTTACTGCAGATGGATTGCCAATGCTTTCATGTCAGCAGATCAAGCACTATGGTGATGGACTGTGGAGAGCAGGACTCAGCCAGGCAGAAGGATAGTATGTCCTGCTTCACCCCCAGCCAAACCAAATGCTGCCCAGAGTCGTTTTCCAATGGACACCAGGAGTATATCAGTGACTCATCTTGTAACAGTTCTGATGGTGTCCTGGTTAACTTCTGCACTATCTATAACAGAAGCAATAACCCTGCCACACCCCATGACTTAAGCAGCCCTGCAATTCAACCCTCTCAGTCAAAAGAGGGATCTGTGTTCCTCAACCTCCAACCTGTTCCCCAAACTCCCAACACGGACGTCCAACACAAGGACCCGAGAGTCTCCTCTCCCCTACAAGAGCAGGTGGAGGTGATGCCCTCCGCTCCCCGCTGGTCTCCCCAGGGCCTGGACTCTAACTGTAACCTTTACTCTCTAGAGTCTCAACTGTCTCAAGGTCTGTCCTCTCTGGAGGTATCGGACCTGACTGCCTGTGTCCAGAGCCAGGCCACACTGGCCATGGGGACCAACCAGAAGTACTATAAGCTTGTGACCTGTGACCTTCCCTCCCAGTCACCCAGCCCTGCCTGGTCCAGCCTCACCAGCTGCTCTGAGGGTCAGAGCAGGAACAACCCATTCCCTCCCTCCGAGCATCTATTTTTAAATTATTGGAAAGAAAGGCAACAAAAAGAGGAAACGAAGGTAATGTTAGTAGAATAATGTCCTGCTTTATAGAAATATTTAATTCTTAGATGATGAGCATGCTAACACGCAAAATAATAAGAACAGTTGAATTTCATATGAAGGATCAACATGGCAACCCTTACAATAATAGAATATCCCTTGTAAACCATATTTTATAATACCAAACCATATTTTTGGTGTGAGTTGGGTGTTTAAGCCTAAGTAGTTCTATCTTTTCTCTCTCCTCAGCAGGAAACAGAGGATCAGCAAAAGGAAAGGAGAAGGTCCTCATCAGCACAGAGCAGCACTGAGAAAGCCCTCTGCAAGATGGCACATAAAGACAACATCCAATGCCACTCTAACGCTTCCTGTTCCCCGTGCCCCATCAAGAACTCCGTTTCTCTCAGCCAGTATAGTATAGAAAGCAGTAAATGCCAAGGTACAAGCGCTGTGTCCACCCTGCTGCATGGGACTTTGGACCAGGAGCACTGTGACACTGAAGCTGAGGAGGGTAAGGCAATAAGTTAGAGAGATATAGTTATTCATTTTTCTTAGCTAGCTAATGAAATAACAGCTAGAAGAGAAGTTAATGAGACAGAAGAAATGTTGTTAGCTGAATATAACATCTCTTTCTCCTCTTTTTCTTGATCCTTTGCCTCCGTCTCAGGAGCATGTTCTTTGGCAACTCCGGAGGTGCGCTACAGCCATGCCCAGAGGCCTACCTCATTGCCCATACAACCCTTTGTTCTGCTGCCCGCAGGCAAACCCCAGACCCAGCGCTTTGACTGTCTGCTGGAGCAGTACATGAGTCACAGGAGTAGCAAGTCCAGTAGCTCCCAATCACGCTCCAAGTTTAAAGGCAAAGGCAATCGACTCCTTACCAACCTTCAGCCCTCACCACTGGCCAGTCACGGCCCCCTCCTCCTAGAGGCTCCTTCCAGCTCTGATACCTGCTCCACCTGCACCCCTAGCCCAGAGTGCTTCAGCCACAGATGTACATTGAGCCACATCAGCACAGGCCACGCATACACCAGCCCATGTAGATCCCAAACCAGCATAAATCCAACTCACACCAGCCCGAAGCCCAAATTGGTTCATGAGCAAGATAAAACAAGCCCATTCTCAGGCACAACTCAAACCAACAATTTGTTTGATTACATCTGCAGCATTCCCAACCACACTACATTCCCAGCCGTAAATCAGGCAATCCTCAAGAAAGTTCCTACCTGTCAGGACCTCATCAACCTTACCCCTGAACAGACCCATGTTACTGGTGAACCCAAAAGTTCTATCCAGTCCCACACCGATAGTTCCTACCATTCACTATTCTCTCATAAACAACCTAATTTACCCCCAGCCAGTCACACCCATCACCCAAACCCGCTGGTGTCCCTCTCTCCTCCCACAAACCCACAACTTCAAAAGAAATCATCACAAAATATATCTGCACCTGCAACTGAGTCTGGCTTCTTTCACAGTAGCCTTACAGCTGCCCTCTCTTCAGTTGCCCCTCTCTCCTCTTTGAGTTCTCTGCTCTCTTTGACTGGTTCTGGGCTGCATCCACAGCAAACACAGGACTCCACAGTGCTCAGTGGGAAGCAGAGCCAGAATCAACTTAGTGAATCTCTGATTCTGAGTGACAGGCCACCCATGGAGTTCTGCCTCTCTCCCGATGCCTCGTACGAATCCATGTCTATCAGCCACCTTCAGAGGAGAGGTGAGGGTCAGCTGATGAGTAGAGGGATGAATTGGAAAGTTATCATAGGCTGTATTGATATATATATAAAACACAACATGAGAATGATATGCCAAACATTGCGATTTGAATCAAAATGGAGGGAAAAAACAACTATGAGAGATTGGATTCCTCCACTGTGTGATTCTCTGTTTTAAAGAGCAGCAATAAGAACTCACTGTACTGTAGCAGTGCCTTCAATACCCTGAAGGGTCTTTCTCTCAAACATGACCTATTTTTAACTCTCCCTGCACAGGATTGGCTGAGCCTTCTGCTCTGTAGCCTATGTGAGTGTGCCTGCAAGCTCCAAATGACAGAGAGAGAAAGACAGTGTGTTGCAGTAGATACAGCGCTCGTGATTTCTAAGACACATAATCACACATCACAAATAATTTTAGTGTTACAGTTTGTGCCATATGAAATCAACATTTGAAAATGAACAATATAAATGTAAACTAGTGCAATGGATAATCAAAGATGGAGATAACACTGGGGTGCAGCACTGTAGTGTATGCAGCTTCAACATGCACAAAGAATTTACCATGACATTTGCAGAGGGACGCCAGTATGAGGAGGGGAAAGAAAGGCAGGGAAAGCTCCTAGACCTCCTTCGCATTTACGTCATACAATATGATAATGAACCATGAAAGCATCGTCACGTTTCTAAGTATTGACCCAATTTGTGTGGTGATGGTATTGTGCAGTGTATCAGCTCCAGCTCTTGCAATGATTACAACTTGAGTATTGAATAGCTCTTAAACTCAAATGTTTGCCTGTCCAATGTCTCTAGGTTTGCTGAGGTCAGTGAGCATGGCAGTGGATTTGATCATGGCTCATTTTGGCAGCAGCAGAGACCCCGAAGAGAAGGTATGAAATGACTTGGCCAAAGCAGAAGCGGTCTGAGAAGAGTTTGACAGTCAGCTGAAATGACACCTTGAACAATTTGTCTGCCAAAATATAACATTTGAATTAAATCTCGTACTTGTCTTCTGGAGCTGGAGACAAATGACTCGCTGACAAAGGCTTGTACTGTAATTTACACATGTACAATATTTTATTTCCTCCTATTCCCTCAGATGCGTCTGGGTAACAGCTCTTGTAGTCCCACAATCGCCGGTCTGGTCCTGGAACACTTCTGTCCAACAATCCAGAGCATTTTAGAAGATGGTCTAAGGGATCACAGACTGGATCTTATCATCGGGCAGCACCGCAACCACTCCTGGAGTGTAGTGGAAGTATCTACTAATACGGGTATATGTGAATGCTATACAAGATGGTATAATTCACTGATTTTGGTTTAGAGGAACTGAATGTACTTTTGAATCAGTTCACCTAGCATTGTGCTTTGGGAGATGGCTGTTTGGTTTGTTATACTGATAGAGTATTGGTTGAGCTGCTGGCGCTCATTGTCTTTGTCCAACCCCACTATAGGTCCGTCTACCAGAGTCCTTCACATCCTGGCTTCCAAAATCAGACAATGTCCTGAACTCACCAGCCACTGCATGAGACTGAGAGCTTTCATCATGGGCCTGCTTAAGTGAGTACCTATCAATATAAATGACCTTTTCTGACTTAAAAAATACTAAAGCTAGAAGCATCATCAGACCAACAACTAACCACTTCACTCTCTTTCAGCCTACGAGCTTTGGAATTCTGGTTAAGTCACCTTCAGAGCCAAAAAGGTGATTGGATAATCAGTCTGGTGTACCTTTTCCTAAATAATTGTTAATAAAACAAAACAGTGTCTACTTGAATATAAATCATGTATTTCACACGTCTTACCTTCTCCACAGATGTGGTGACAGCATACTACCATTCTTGGGGGTTCCTGTCCATGTCCCAGGGGCGGTGTCAGCCACTGTTCCAGGAGCTGCTACTTCTGCTGCAGCCACTCTCTGTGTTGCCCTTTGACCTCAACCTGCTGCTGGAGCGCCGACTGTTAAATAACAGACAGCTGTGTTCTAAGGAGGATGGTATCTCACCACCACCAACTTGCTCAGCCATCTTAATGACCAATTGGCCTCTGTTGCAAGCCGACAGAAAGGCAGATCAGAGCAACAAGCAAAGTGGGGTCTCACACCAGATTGATTTGCATCTCCAAGTGTCATCTCAGAAGACTTGCCACAAACAGGAAAGGAGAGAGAAGCATGCTGAGCTGGCCAACAGGAGTCCACAGTCAGCCCATGGTCCAGGGACATGGCTGAGACAACCTGTCCTTGTGGATGGTGTGGTTGAAGTGGAAGACTGCCGCCAGAATTATGCAGACCCTTGGCCTCAAAGAGGTATGGACAGGAGGCAAGAAGAGAGGCAGAACAAGAGAGAGACAGGGACCCAAAGAGCATCATCGGGGCCTTATGTCCAGGATGAGAGTCCTCAGGGTGGGCTGCGCTGGGCCAAACTGTTTGGAGCAGCTGTAGATACTTCCACCAGGATACAGAGGGTATCTCAGAGTCACGGTGGGGCACAAGCCAAAAGGTAAAAACTAACACCGAGCCATTTGTTTGTTGATTGTTACAATTCTTTATACTGTGTATCTCCTCAACCTCAGGTCTAGCTTTCTGTTAGTGTCTTGTGAGACTGAAATCTTTGTTCATGTAAGTCTCTATCAACGCTTTCCCTCACAGGTATAGGCGTCCGTCACAGTGGCTGCATTTGGACAGATCACAGCTTGGACTGCTGGCCCAATCCGTGTGGTCAATGAAGCGAGGTGGAGCTCAGACTGACAAAGACTAGGATCACACTAACCTAAACCTGAGGGTGGAAGACAGAATAGAGACTGCACTCTACCAAAAAATATCTTAATAGCATGATAATAAGGTTATATTCATGCAATGCACAGTGCTCAGTCACACTGACTCACTGGTCAGAAAGCACACAAATAGGAGGTTTTCATATATAACAGCTGATCATGAGTGAAAGCTTTCACTGTGTCCCTATATGCATTTACAAATAGAAATGCTTCTGTCATGAATTCCTCTCCTCTGCATTTCTCTGCACATTTCAATCAAACAATGTCAGTGAAAATTGACCTGCCTTAGACTGTGAGACTTCCGGCCATTCATGTACAACTATCCATCTACCACATTTATCTGTAAGTCCCCCCAAAGCTGTACCTTTCATGTAATCGATAAGAAAAAAAGAAAGCAATACACTAGTGCCAAATATGCCATGCACCAGCCTCTTGTAGTGCATTGTGTGTGATGTATTGAGTTCCAGTAACTTGTGTTTGAACTAATTCCCAGCATAGATTTATGTGCATGTGTTAACAAACAATAGTAGGTGCTACAGTAGTTACTCAAGTAGGTGCTTGAATCCACCTCTTAACTTCCTATTAATGGGTTTATGTAAGTTATATGTTAAGATTTCTGCCAGTTGAATTTTAGATGTGTGGAATCGGTAGGAGTATACAGCATGTCTTCCAGTGAGGTATGTTTACTTGCACAAATATAAGCCATGATGTGGCTGTTTCAGGTATATAGAGGTGTCAGGTATATTTTGATAGACTGGTAGTAAGCTAAAACGAGACGACAAAAACAATCTGTATTTGTTTAATGGGGGTGTTCAATGTACTGCAACAATGTGAAATTAGTCTGTGAAATGATTAGTCCCAGCTTTATTTTCCTTTCATCTTTTGAATGCATCCTCTAATGCCCAGTGACAATCAATCTCTGTGAATAAAGACTTATATTTACTTTCTTGTTTCTATATTGTCAAATCCAAAGTAAGTACAATTGTTTACTGTACTATTGTACCAAATACAATATAAATCAGCCCACAAAAGCATGTAACTAAAGTTTTACTATGATGCAGAGGGTTCTGCAATACAATACTTATAATCCATGTATGTTAACCTCAAACAGGTTATCATCCGATGAGCTCATTTGTAATCCATCATAAATTAATCGCTCAAGTTGGCCAAAGGTACCTCCATACCTGAATTGGTGTCCTGTAGGATGGTATAGAGGTAGACAGGCTTAAACTTTGAGGTTCCCTGTGGTAGAGTGATTTCTCAGTGACAATACATGCAGTTACTGTGGGAAATATTTAATCAATTCAGTGACTATCACATGATGTGTTGCTTAGACTGAGACAGACCTGGGACATTTCCTGAGTATGACGGCACCAGGCCCCGGTTAGATGGATAGATAGTGGAGATGGAAGGCAGCTTGTTACCCTCCTTCCCTGGGATGTCGAGGGATGTGTGGTCACTCCGCAACTGCTTCCCAAACTGGATCAGTGCCCTATTAGTAGTGATGGGGTAACCTGTGCCAATTAGGAAACAAGATTGTGGCACAAACCCTGTGAAACCTGGATAAAGACATCAATTAGTGAGCTACTGGAATACTGATGTAAGAAAATAAACTCTTAACGCCCACTGCACCCCACAGGGAACATCTATCAACGTCCTCTGTACTGTACCTGAGATAAAGTACTTGTGTGGGCTTTCATCACCCATCAAGTGTGGTGATCCCATGGGCCTCCAGGAGTCCAGGGTCGATTCTTCTGAGATGGCTGTCAGAAGGGTGTTCAGTTTCCTCGCCTTCACTGGATAGAGAACCATAGACATACTTCTTGATACAGAGAATAGCCTAATGATTACTCTATTACTAAAAACTCTGTATCCCTTCCCTCCCGTAACCCTTCCGTATCATGACGTATTTACGAGTAAAACAGGCCGAAACAGACCAAATCCATTGGACTAAAGCTGGTTAATGGGTGAATTATCACAATGGAGTTTTTTGTTGTTTCATGTCATAACTACATGCCCCCTTTGTGGTCGGCTACATGGAAGCACTCTGCGTTATTCAAATTCTATTCATTCTAGCCATTTTTAGGAGTCATTAAAATCTAGACTTGAGGGCCAATCGGGTAGTGAAGTGACCCCCAGCCTACGCACCCGACCAGAACCTTTTGGTAGAGCACAGTGTCTCACATCTTATATTACTTTTACTCTGAAATAACTTGAAAATTGTGCAATTATGGGGTGAAAATCTAAAGATTTCTGGGCTGGGCTAAGCCCCCAATGTTTCAAGATCCTAACAAGGCCTCTGCATTGGGCCACAGAGCCACACTGCCCCCCTCAGGCCACTCGCCCCTCCATCCATCTCAATGTTATCAGTGGACACGAATACAATAGAGTGTTCTGTAAATAGTGTAACTACAGTGACAGTACATTTTCCCCATCTAAAG
>CABFOS010039382.1:0-17577 GCA_900660315.1 Diretmoides pauciradiatus
TGATGTTGTCAAGGGGCCCCTGCACTCAACCTCAGCTGACTTGACTATCATGTTCATGGCGAGGGCGAAAAGGATGACTGAGATTACTATATTACAGCAAAAATAATATCTATGAATAATCACTATGCAGGTATATATCTATTACTATATTACGGCAAATATAAATAAGTATAATTCAACATGATATATGATTCAATATGATATTAATAGGTTTAAATAAACAGCCGCTGTTACTGCACCCCATCAGCATCCATGTACCTTTTGAATATGTGCCTTTTGTAATTGTTTTTAAAGTGATTCATGTTTGAAGATTGTTTTAACTGTTTGTTGTTTGACCTGTATTCTATTAAATATGACATGTGCCTTTTTGATTGTGCAATAACAAACATTCTAGGCACTTCCTCCGTCGGGAACAACATTGACCAATACAATAAGTTAATTGACTCCATTCAGTCCAAACAAGTCCAGGGAGGTTTTTGAAACACAAATAAGAAGGAAGCAACACTTACCATGGTTTATTAGTTTTGAATCTTATCTTACATACAAATGTTACATAAATTGTTACTTTTATGACCCCCCCCTCCCACAACCCTAAACTCAAATCCCAACCATGTATAATCAAAATGTACAATCAAAGCCCTTTCTTTCAGTTACAGCCTATGTCTATCAAATCAAGTTGCCAGAGGAGAAACCACAAGCGATGACAAACTGCAAAATAATGAATTAATTAACACCTTCCAAAACCATTGTGAAAACTTTTCCATCATCACAAGATAAACAGAAAATCTGACGGTGAGTTTTAACGCCTCACTGAGAGACAGCCAGGTGGGATGGCTGTACAGGACGGGGCCATGTAGCTGACATAACCAGGTCAGCATCCTTTAACAAAAACAGTATGCTAGACATAATTTCAGTAAACAGATATACAAAATAATAACACTTTTTGATTAACAGTGTTTATAGACTATGTACTAGTATTATGCACATAGAGGTGCGTGGCATGCTTCTTTCCCCTACGTAGCATAAAATGAGTTTATTCTAATGGCTGCCACAGCAAATCCAATACACCTCATGCACATCATGAATGTACACAGTATCAAAACATCACATTGGCAGGCAGCTACTGAAGAACGCATGATCCTCACGTAACCAACAGAAGAACACTCCATTTATGGTCAAAGTGCTTTTTAAACTCTGTAGATTTACAAAAAAGAAATGGGAAACATGTCAAGAGTATAAAACATTAAACACAGAGATACAAAAAGGCAAAGGAATAGTCGTGCCACTTTGGTGACGGGATTCAATAACTTCAACTGCAAGTGTGCTGCCCGAGGCCTAACTGAGAGAACATTCATTCAAGAGTGTGCAATGTTGTAAACAATGCAGGAAGGAATGCAACTGACAGCGGTGACAAGATCGTTCACTTCCACAATGCTAAGCAAAAGGTATCTGTTTAGCACAGCATATCTCAACATGTGCTAACACTGCAATCCCTTGAATATAGCCCAGATGATCCACTGCCTTAGAGTTCAGGTCTTGGGTTAGTGGTTGCCATGAGGAACTGGGCAGCTCTGTTACAGTGGGAGTGTTGAAGCATCCATCAGCATAGTTATAATTGTCTAGAGGATTCATTTCCCCCTGTTCATACATTTTAGTAATCAAATTCCAATAAGCATGTTCTTTTCAGCTGATCTGAATTTCTCAATGTTGTTTTTCACTGGCCACAGCTATTGTTGTGGCACATTTTTTTTATTTGGGTTTCTATTTCTTCAAAAGTTAACTAGATTTACCAATGGGCAAATTTGACATTAACTACTTAAATGGCTGAAAATGATTTATGGGGCAAAAAACCGCAAATGTAACATTTCCAGAACCTTTAGAAAATGTATTATTTTCCATAGCATCTCCAGGCCATTCAGGTTTTCTCTCTGTTTCCCTGTGTATGGTGTCCAAAATTAACGTTTTGATTGACTGGCGTCCAGTCCAGGGTGTACCCTGCCTTCGCTCTATGACAGCTGGGATAGGCTCCAGCGCCCCCCGCGACCCTCTGTGGAGGATTAAGCGGTAGATAATGGATGGATGGATGGATCACCGACAGCGTCACCCTACCCACATTCAATGTCATTTCAGGCCTTCAATCAGGTATCGTGTGCCAATTTAACATGCTCACTGACTTCTACAACGCATCAAGTTTGTAATAATGACCCCAGGAAGATTAGCTGATTGCCGTGGCATCAGCTGATGGGGATCCTTTAAATAAACAAAATAAACAAACGTGCCAAGGCTTTCTAATGTTATCGATTTATCCACCAAAGAAATCTCACTGGTGCTTGGCAGGTGTTAATTTCAGTCTCAGTCTGTGTCCATCAATCAGCTTATGGTTTCTGAAATGTTTCGGTGCTGGAGTGTGGGGTCATGTAGACTATTGAAAAGATATTAACTAATGGCGGGGAATTACATGCTGCGGGGTTTGGAATTTGAGCCACATAACAAGGCCGATGAGGGAGTCGCCACTCTAGCTGCATCTGACTGACAGGTTAGAAAGCCTTCAAGCAGAAACACGCCTCTTGTCATTGCAATATAAAACAAAAAGTCAAAGGCAATGAACCCAAAGGCAATAATTAAAAGGGTAAATATAAAGGGACCAACTGCTAAACAACATGTATGGCCAAAAAAAAATGCAGAAAAGGACCAGGGCCATGTTCATTAACCAATGGATGCTTCTCTCACTTTGTAAATTCAGAAGCCTTTCTAGTTGAGTCATCAATAGTCTCAACAATTTTCTTTGCTGGCCTGTCACTATCAACCATTGAGGGATGTAACGTACCACAAACAGCTGTATTTTGCCACCCTCCACATGCATGCATTCTGCATCATTTGGCATATAAATACCAGATACATTGCTTTCGTTGTTTTTGTTAGAGACGTGGCTCTTAAAGGGGAGAAATAATATACTTAAGGCCTCTTTCCCCAAACCCATTGCTGATCTAATGGGAATATCATGGTGTGATGATGAAAGGCAAAACCTCACATAACACCTTACAACCCTTTTAATGGCGTCCTACTTTTGTCTACAGCTGCATTCGTTCTATATGTCAAAGCCAGTAAAGCAGGACATGACCTGGGTAGTAAGGCACTACCTGAGACCCGGGCCGCCTTCATTTCACATCTCTTCCATTTCAGCCATGTCGATTAGCGGCTACTGGATTAACAGAAAGGCTTATGGAGTTGTCACCACCTGTCTCCTGGAGGTACATGAGTAGAAGTACCCCAGAATTCAATACCGGAGGACGACACTTCCATGTTGGCTCAAATCAACTGACACAGATAATTTCGTGGCCCTTTCCACTTTGGATTACCTGAATCCAAAAGAGCCAGAAAGTCTAGGAACAGCACCAGAAATCTGTGCAACGGCTGTGCTTCTGTACACAATCTTAAAAACAGGTTATCTCGGGCTAGTCCAGATGGTAATGTAGTATAAAATCATTATGGAAGTTTCATGAAGGTAGCAAACATGTTCAAAAGCCTTTTTGACTGCAGCTTGCTCTCGCTCTGTCTGTATAGAGGTGTTGTCATAGCAGTACGTTTCCTCATAGGCTGCGTCCCATGATGATGACGTCTTTAGGAAAGCCCTCCATCTTGGCGACCTCAAAGCAGCCCAGCTTACTATAGAAGTCCAGCATCCTCTTATCAGTTTGACGAACCTCACAGAATGCACCATGGGACCCTGGAAGTGAACGACAAAACAGTTTGAAACAAAGGCAGTCAGCAAATGTTTAAAAAGTAAAATGTCAATATACTGTAGCACTAGTTGTAACAGATTCATTATAATAATAGTTTTTATCCATATTATAAGTGCCAGTAAAGCATGGAAAGGTTCTCATTTAGGCATATTAAACCATATCTGTTCATTGCACATAAAATAATGAGATTAATATTGATTTCCTAAAGTTTAATTTACGTTTAGGACCCAAATCTCAAAGGGACATTACTTCACAGCAAAGTCAGAAACCTGGTGTAATTTTGGACTGTGATCTCAGTTGCAAACCGTATCTAGACAAGATAATTAAGACTGCATGTTTCCCACACAACCCAAATGATAGAAGTGTAAAAAAAAGAAGAATTGATTCACGCGTTTGTTTCAAGTAAAATGCAGTACTGTAATGCTCTCTTTACTGGCATACGCCTCCTGTCGTAGCTGAAACCATGTGTCGTTTAGATTTTTAGGTTATTTTAGTTGTATAGAAGACAGAAAATGGTTTAATGCTCTTTTTTTAATTCAGCAAGACGATGGAATACTCTAACCCAGCTCATGAGAGAGGCAGACTCAGTGGCCATTTTTACTCTGGCCTTGTTTGCACATTTTGTGTATTTTCGTTTGTTGCAATTTTAATGTATATTCTTCCTGTAGTTGTAGTTATAGTAGTAGTAGTCATCGTCCTCCAATCCCACCTACCGTTGGCCTTGAGGGAAGATAGCAGACATCCCATCATGCTTTTGGCCACACTCGGATCGGTAACCTTGGCGTGAATGTCAACCTTAATGAGAGAGGGAAAGTTCGAGTGGAAGGACTCTGGAAGACCCTCCTCTTCTTCGTGAAAGCTCAGCATCATCTTCTACAAGGATTGACAGAGATGAAAATGTCAAACTGACACAATCACATGCTACATTGGATAGAGATTATGACCGGAAGATGTATTTCGATCCTACCTCAGACTCTGAGAGGTCTTTCTGACAGTCAGGTTTGTGGTATTTCTCTTGCATGAAGGGAATCCAGCTCAACTTGCACTTCTTGATGAAGGGCTTGACGTCCACAGTACCAAGAGCATAACCGCAGATCCCCTCCTCGTCTTCTAGCACAAACCCATAGTCTGGACTCAGGGTCAGGAATCCTCCTACTAACCTGTGAGACGTGAATGATTCGCACATCAGGAAAAAGCCACAGTGGTACGTGAAAACATATAATAGAATAAATGTCCATATCTTACCTGTCTCCTAAGAGGTCAGAATCCTGGTCAGGAAACGGAACTTCCTCTATTCCTTCAGAGTACATCTCTTTGCAGATTGTATAGATAGCAACCTGCAAAAACACAAACAGAACTACCTTTAGTTTAGAGGGTTGGAGGTGACACACAGAATAACGTACCCCATTATAGCCCCCTCCAACAGTGCAATTTAGTCAAGTGCAGAAAATGTCAGTGTGAATATGCCCTAAAGATTTCTAAAAGATGCCATCTAAAGCTGCCTTTACACTCAGCACATGACAAGTTTGCTGACTGTACAGAATGGTTAAGCATAGCAGCGCGACACATTAAGTGGGAAGCATTAACTGCTTAAACTGGGCCACTTCTGCTGGGAATACTAGCGACTATCCAACATAATTTCAGCAACGATACATCTAATGCAGTGGTGCTAAACCTTTTTGGTGTGCGACCCTGAAAATCAAAGGGATGTCTGTTCAGATTAATTAACTGTGACATCAAATGATATATTTGGAATTCATCATTTCACAGGACAAAAAAACATGTATCCTAAAATATATTAACATGATGACATATTATGAAAGAGTACACACTGATCTAACAGTGGTCATGCCCAATCACCCCCCCCCACACACACACACACACACACACACACACACACACCCACACACCTCACCTCATCTTTGGGAAAGTATGGCCTTATGGAATAGATTTTGGAGGTTGGCATTGAGGGTGGAGGCTGGTAGAAAAGATCGTTTGCCCCATCTATTGGTAACAATCGCTGTGGGTGTCAAAACAGACAGGTTCAGTTTCCCTGAGACCAGGTGCTGGCCTTGGCTGGCTGCCTCACAGTCTATTTGCTGCAGTTGAGCCACTGTCGGATTAAAAGGAGCTGGAGAAAACTGTCCTCTGGACTGACAAGTACTTAAAAAATGTAAAAACATGACTCATGTTCCTTGTTGATCTGACAGTGGACAACAGCAGCAAACATCACACAACACCTTTCTGACTTTTGCTAAGCGAACATAGCACAACAGGCAACTTCATATTCAAATAAAAGAAACAAAATGAGCGTAGTGTTTTGGTCTGAGTAAGGTTTTACTGGCTGAAGGAGATGCTCCTTTCCCTTTCATTAGGCATCGCAATATTTCGCTGCGCAGGACCCTCCTGTTGAGAAAAGTAATGAAGCTTGCGCAGAGAGACAGAGAGAACTCCAGGAACAAAACCATAGAGGTGAAATAAATATGAGTTAGCGGAGATAACTAGTTCAATAGAGAATCAATTGCCACTATGTGTCTTGCTACTCTCCAGGTTGGCGATATTATTCTAGGCTGGAAAAGTGTGTTTGATCATGGAGTTTTCCACTTGCGAACATGCTTGCGTTCTCGCTTGCGCTGCGATGCTTGTGCTTGCGCGTGCAAAGGGTTGGGGGAGGGATAATTTTTGCGCTGTGCTTTCCTGCAAAGAAATGAGATGTCATGAAAATAAAACCTAGCCATGCTCGCTTGCGCTGCGTGCGCTAGGGAAAAGCAGCATCTCCTTTGGGCAGTTGCTGAAAGAAATCAAAATTGAGTCAATTAGAAAATGCCACGCCAAACATTGGCTGTAACCTCTTTTGGACGGATGGGCATCAGGTCAAGCGTTGCCCTAAGGCAGATGAATGTATCCCAGATGATGACAAATGTCAAATACAACAAGATACTTTCTCATCACTCAGAAAATGGGCTTCTTTGGAGTACAAGGGAAGGGGACAAACCCACATTTTAGAGACCGAAACATCACAATCAGCTTACCTTAGACAGACCAAACCCTTTCATACCTGCACACGCAATACCATTGTCTTCTTTACTCATAACGCTCTTTTTTTCAATTGATTGCTGTGAATTCAGTGCATTGGATACCTGGAACTCTCCTGCTAGACCTCCCCTAAAGGCCGAGGGCTCTTGGTCTCCACTAAGGAACTGTGCTGAGGACTGACTACGACACCCTGTTAGGAGCAGAGCCAAGCGGACATTGTTACCACAGGATGGGGCTCTCTGACACAGATGAAGGGGGTGGGGAGATGGGGAGGAAGCTATTATCATAGTCCAAATAAATGATTTGTTTTTGGTCTGAATTCATAAAAATGTAAAAGGACTTAAGTTTGGAAAAGTTAAATGATATTCAAAGGAACTGTTTTATGCTGAAATGGGGCTCAAGCAACTAAAGCTTACGTGTGCACAAGTCAAGACGAATCTGGTCCAAGAACCAAATCAATCTGACGGGCTAATTTTAAAAAATCTTTCAAAAACGACACTACTTTTTTGTCTATGCTTTATACCCTTAAGTTCAGTGTCAATAAAAATGTCAAAAAGCTTCACATAACAAGGTATGCAGGTTTTAAGAAGCTAGTTCTTTTATGCAGAGGGACAGTGATGAAGGAAAGGGTGCCATTTCATCCACTCAGAAAGCATTGGTATGCCTTGGTGTTTCATTAAGGGCAAGCCGCTTGAGCTCGTAAATATTATACTATTTGGCCATCAGAAGCCAAATCCATACCACTGGAACCAATATTGTCTAGGGAATGTAAGCTTCAGCTGCCGTCACCCCACTGATCTTGGCACCTTGTGTGAAGTCACATTCTCATCTCATCTGCCTTGTCACATGACTAGGGAGCATGAGTCATCAAACCAGGAGGACGGAGCGAGATGTAGGAAGATCCCATGTAACGGGGCTTCTCAACTTACTAAGCCGTGAAATGAAATACGGGGAGTATATCAATATATCAAAAGCACTTGTTTCTTAGTGACTACATACAGTAGTGTTGCTGATAACAAGTTACACAAGGGTGTCTTGTCACAATTGTCTATAGCTCCTAGGTGGCATCATGTCTCAGTCTTGAGTGGCTATGTACAGCGCGTCTGAGCCTGGTGACGAAGAGCCCTGTCATGTGACCAGACAAATGCAGCGCGCGGGCAGGACATCTAACACTGTCCCTTTTACAGATAAACCTCGCCCTGACACCTCTGACGAGCTGGCACAACTCAGCACACAGATGCACCCACGGGGAGGAACTCAGAACTTGCTTTCATTCAGCACTCTCAAGTGAAATACCACAAAAGGGACTAAGAAATGATCTCTTAGTAGAGTAGTTCCACCTGAATTATCTACCAAGTCTTGATGCGGTCACTGTTACGCAGCAATCCTGCAACTCTTGGTCTTGCATGGACCGACCAACATGGCCAAACACATTTATGCTAGCACACTAGCTATGACTATACAGCCAAAGCTATCCTATCCCTGAGCAAAAGGTAGGTCATGTGCCATGGTTACATTTCAAAGCCAGGTGTGAATTCCCTTGCGTAGGTGCATCAGGCTGGTCTGAGCCATCTCTATAAGCCTACTGATAGAAACAAAAAGCAAAGTTAGAGAGAAGCTGCCAGAGAGAGAAATTTGGGAGTTAACATTTATCACTCAAAACTATATCGCTGCGCAAAATGTGACTTCATCCAGAGGGCTGCTTCCTCATTTTACACTTAGTTTGATATAAAAAAAAAATAAAAAAATCCAATCCAAACATGAACAAAAACAAAGAGACAACGCCTGCACTATGCATTCATTGGCCCCTGTCGATCCAATAGCAGTAGAAACTTGTACTGTGGATTCTTCCATCTGTACATAGTGAAGGGAGAAAACAGTAGATAATCATTAGTATGTTTTTCAGTACAAAAAACAGGGAGGCAGTGACTGAGTGCCGGCTGCACAGCTTCTAATAAAGGAGGAAGCTGAATGGAGAGGGACTGGTGTGATAACCTGCTAATAGCAGCAACAGAGACTGCAATTGTGAAAAAAGGTATTCATAAAATAATCATATTCATCAGAAATCTGGGATTTCTTCTTAAGGAAAACCCCATTGTTGGTAGAGCCATTATAATCATGTTCTGTTGAGTATACCAGTGGTGTCCAGTTTAGATGTGGTTTTGCCAGTGTGGGTATGCTGCCTGCTGTGTACTGTAGGCTGGAGTCCCCAGCTTTACCATATAGCCGGACAGAAACCTGCAAATAAAACTGGGTTACAGGGAGTAACCTACAGGCCATGCTGGTGCTTTACACTCTATCAAAGCAACACTCCAAAAAAAATGGAGACATTGTCACAAGACTGAATGTCACTCAAACTGTATCATGGTGCACCGTTTGCATGATGTCATGCAGGAATGAATGTGTGGTGTGTGTTTCAGCGAGTGGGAGAAAGTCAAAGAGAGTATTTGACAGATTTCCTGTCTTATGCCAGGTCAGATGGCACCCTCATACAGTTTGAGCAAATCATTCACAAGGTTCATATGCACATTATCAGTGAGCCCACTACACCAAACTGTCTCGGTAAAATATGTGCAAACCAGCTGAGCGAGCAGCTGCCATTTCAAAGGTTTCTGATTTGGTTTGCACCAGAATGGCCTTCCACAGTCAAGTCAGTCAACTTGCTCTCCAAGCTCGCGTGCGCGCTAGGGCATGGAGGGGGGATAGGGATTTCCCCCGGTGTCCATCCCCACAGACAGAGATATGGAAGCAAGTGTTTTCTGTGTGGGAATGCAGCAGTGATGTTACTGGAGACACAGCAAGCAGCAGTAACCCTGCTGAGACAGTTGCCACAGTGACCCAGTTCAGATATCACCAAGATGGAGAAGCTTGCTATGGTTTATATATGGAGGATGCTAGCAGTGCAAGCAGCATTCAGTCAGACAAAAAATAAATAAATAAAATAAAAATGTGTAAACAAAAGAGCAATAAAGAGAATCAAAACTAGTAAGGGGCAATGTATCTGTCCTGATATGTTCTAAGCTGATCCTCAATGAATGCCGTCAATTAAGATTGGAGGTGTGGTTGCTCAGATTCTCACCTTGCGTATAGGTGGAGGCTAAGATTAGGGGTGGGCGGATTGATCCCAAAATATTGACACTACAATACTACGTCTCGTTTTTGAAGGTGGATTTTAGCGTCAATAGGATCGATACCAGTTTCAGTTTCTCTCTTCTACGTTGTACCACCCATTTCATCAAAGAGTAGAACTGTGTGCAAACAACGTTCTGTGGTCGCGAACACATCTTAGCGTGTTCACGCTTTGCTTGTCCACTGCTGTTGTCATGTTGTGTGCACTCAAACAACGAACATACGCGTCGGGCACCCTGACGACAGGTGGCGTGCCAAAATGTGACCGTCCGCCAAAAAGTGATTGCCGTCCGCGCAGCCCGTTAAAGCTATATCGCTCAGTTTATATACGTCTACAGCTGTTTTTACCTGGATCAAACAGTCATAACGTGCACATACACATTAGCTTTATGTCCGTGGTAATAGCAAAGGTCTGTCTCCGTGAAACTTTAACGCCTCTTGTAACCAAATAATCACAATTGCGGGCAAAGAAGTGTTTGCTGTTTACATGATAAACTATAGTATTGTTTGGTAGCCTATGTCTAATATTGTTTTTTAGGCCTATATTTGGAAACTAGACTATAATTAACATGATTTGCAGATGGGTTATATACAGTATAAAACAAAGAAATTATCTCTTTTGCAATTATCCTTATGACTCTGCATTACTTTACCTGCTCTGTGCCCTAGATTATAACCAATCCAGTCCTTTCAATCCGACACATGCATGCAGTGATGGCTGAATGAAAGAATGAAAGAGGAGCCTTGTGTTGCTACATACATGTTTCAGTTGGGAATCAAACCCAGATCTCACAGGTGGCAGGTAGATATTCTACCGCTCACCTTTAAATGATTGCTAACCTTTGGCAAATCATTTAGTGGTCATGAAAATGTATTCAGATTTATCATATTGATGCATTCACCTCATAAATCATGACACACTGCTCTCCCCTACACGAAAGCACATAAGTCAATTTTAATAGGATCGTTATCGATATCGGCAATTCTGGCCCTGTATTACTTGGTATCGGATCGATGAGTACAACTATATTTTACTTTACTTTTACATTATTGCTAAGAAGTTAGTTATTTGAGAGAGTGAGTGACTGTTGATAATAATAATAATGATCCATGAATTGTATTTTGTTTTGTCTATTTATGTTTTTTTGTTGTATTTAATGTAAAGTAAAAAGGTTCAGCACCTATAAGCTTCATAGCTTCAGCCTAGAACTTTTTGGTCAATTTCAAATGTTTTATTTTCTATGAAATGTCAATGCTGGATACTTTGAAGATGATCGAAATAAACTAAATTAAACCAAAACTAAACTAAACCAAATTTTGCGGTATCGCCCACCCCTAGCTAAGATGTTTATGTAAATGATTATTGACGTGCATGATTAAACCACAAAGCACTGGACTAGAACATAGGTTCCTTGTAGGCCAATGTTCAGTAATTAAACTGCTTGTTTTTTTATATATTCTGAATGTCATAAAAATAACGTGATACGGTGATGTAAATGTAATGCATTTAAATGTCTGTCTGAGACTGAATAAAGTCAGTATTACCAGATTTGATTAGACTATTGCTATGTTACTACTCTGTAGGGGTAATGACCTCAGGTTCCCTCTCACACGTACCTAGCCACTGGACAAAAGACTTGACCATAGAAATGATGCTCTTGATGTCCCAGATGTAGGAGTAGAGGTCGTATAGGATGGTTCGGTTGGCTGAGTTGGACAGACGTGTGAACATCTGGATGACTGAGCAGCACATCTCCTCGAACTTCTCTGCCCTAGACTGCCACTCCGCTACCTGCAGCACAGAACAGTGAGTGGAAATGAGAAAAAGGTTTAAAAAGTTAGCAGTACATTTTTATTGATGACTTTTTGTAGAGGGTTACAAATCAACAGTTACTACAATATGAAGCTCTATGGTACAAGTATGCTTTGTCTCTTGTCATAAGCACACCACCCAATGGGCAGTATAGGTAGTACACATCCACCATTTTGTTTTGCAGCTAACATCACCACCAGGCCTGAATGAGTTCCCTCTCAATAACGCAATGGTGTTGTCAGTGCGGCGTATTTCTTTCATTCTCATAAATTCATCTTCTCATTACAATTCTTCAACCAACCTTCTCAGGTTCCTTGCCCTCGCAGTTGACACTGACAATGCTGCTGTTGGCTCTCAGCCAGTTGAACTCCTTTAACATCTGCACGGCCTTGGGTCCATGTTCGTAGGGAAGGTAGAAGAGTTCTGCCAGCAAACTCAGGTCCTCTAGTGTGAGGGGATCTGCTTTGTAGAGGGGCTTCTCATTGGGCCCAGGCACAAACAAATCCTGAGGAAACACAAAGGAACAACGATGTGATGCATTGTGCATTCAATGCAGTGGATGCCCACATGCATGCAAACACACACAAACACATGTGGCACCTGTTTGAGCTGCTCATCTGTCTGCATGGGGGCAATATCACTTCCGGAGTCCTCCTGGATGGACTCCTCAGAAGATTTAGACTCTGCCAGACTCTCCTTGTCTGTATCCATGGGCTTCAGGTCCTCAGCCATCTTGTCAGCCAGGATGGGACCAACATGCTTGCCATCTGGGTCGACTTCGACTCCTGCCTCTGACTCGTCCTGCTTCTCCACCACCATCTCCATGGGCTCCTCATCTGAATCCTTCTTCTCCACATCCACCTGTGCAGACAGGTACAGTATAAAAACATTCTTGTGACCTCTTTTAAAGATGCTCTCCTGTTAGATCAACAAATGTTGAAGAAAAGCTCTGGGAGCAAGTACACATTCTATACAGTCCCACAGTGCATAGAAGGGAATGGCAGAGACAGAGTGTCATGTCGATGACATTATTTCTCAATAAGAGAAAAGGATTGTGGGAGGTGTGAGACATTTTGCAGCAAAGTGTGAATATTCATATTTAAAGCTACATTTTCACAATAATACAACTTTTATTTCATTGTATTTACTACATAATGCTGAATAAAGAGCAGACATAACAAACACTGACTGCCCAGAGGCTCTTGACCACAGTGACATGGTACATTTCTGTCTGTGTAACATGACCGATAAACCTCACCTCTTCCACCTCCTGCTGTCTTTTGGCCATGGGGTGTGAATGTGGATCTGGGCAGAGTGATGGCACGGCCGGAGACATGATGGGCTGCTGGAATACGGCGGTGACTGTGGTAGTGGAGCAGAGAGAGGAGGCATCCAGGGATGACACGTCTATGGTTGAGCTTTTGACACCGCTGTGAGGCACCTGACGGCCTGAAAGACATAAAAATATCATGTTACACTATGATGAAACATTATGAGCCTGGTTGCAAGACATGATGCCAGAAAAGATATGAGCATGGAGCTGTAAAACAGACAAAAACAGGCAGTATAATGGGAGGGAGGGAGGTAAAAATGGGACTGCTCTCACTGTTGTATTGGTGAGGCACACCAAACTCCCCTAGCCACTCTGTGAGGGCCAGTTTCAGGGCAAGCTGAGGACTGTAGAGCATGTCTGTCTCAAGTTCTTCGTCACTGCCCTCATTCTCTAACTTGATCTGGATCGACACTGTGCTGTCCTCGCCATCCGCTGGGAAAGGGAGAGAGGTGCAAAGAGAGAGAATTGACACTGTTGACAGACTGTCCTGTATTACTATATCAGATGATCGAGTCCAACCTCATACAGTTTGAGCAAAGCATTCAGAGAGAGATCACACTATGTCCTCACATCAAAATATAACATTTCCAGGTTTGAAAACCTGCCGATAATACTTACTCATGACCACATCCTTGCGCACTCCGTTCATATTGGACTTGTACCAGGTGGCTAAGGTGTGGATGGCCACAAAGTTGGATTCAAACTCGCAGTTAGGGTTGGTGAGGACTCCGTTCAGCCTGGGAATGAGTTCTGTGGAGCGGCCCTTGTATGGACCCAGGAAAAGCCTCTTCTGGTCGTAATCATTGGCGTGAATGTTGTCCCAGATCACAGGGGCTCTTCTCAGGATTTTAGACACCTCCTCAATAGACTCCACCGTGATATCTTTGGACACCACCTTGGGACCTGGAGAAAAGACATCACACTGTGGGATCTATCATATAGATCTCTTTCAGTCGTTCACACTAATTTGCCTTGGTTGGTTATAGTAATGGTGCCAATGGACTGTGTCACTCACCTGTCCACAGCACCTCAATGCCAGGCAGTAGCTTCTCTCCTACTGTGTGGAGGTAGGGGGACTGAGAGACATTTGGGTAGCAGAAAGTTCCACAGTACTCTGTATTTTAAGGGGGGGAAATACAAAATAATAATAATAAACTCTAATAAACCCCTGTGTGAATCTGAATTGCCTTTAGGGCAATAGGGTAAGAATAAGATGTGTGATGGATGCAGACAAGGGAGTGAGCTACCTGTGGGACAGAAGAGGAAGGTTTCTGGCTCTCCCAGGTATTGGAAGATCTCGTTGGTAATTGACACCTGAGCGTGTGCAAATGAACTGAACACCTCTTTGTCAGCGGGGCATATGTTGTGGTCAATATCATCAAATAGTAAGGCAAAGGACTTGCAGCCAAAGTGAGAAACCTGAGGGAGAAAGTAGAGGGTGGGGATGAAATCAAGGAAAACAGATAGAGTATGACACTAGGTAAGAGATGTATGGGAATCTTCTACATGTGGATTATGTGTCATTAGACGTTTTTTTTAATAGTAATGTGGTGTAAAATGTCACCGTGCCTGATCAAGTTTCCTCTTGAGTGTAGCAACTTCTTTCTGATTGGAGAAGGTGATGTCCAGTCCTGGGGAAATGGCATAGATGAACTCTATCCCATGCTCCTTAGCAGCACTGATCAGAGTCATGAGTTGCTCTATAAGAATAAGAGTAATCAATCAAGAGAAACCAATCAATCATTGTAATGTATTGCGTTGAAGCTATATTTAATCATTTGAATGCTTTATATTTCAATCATGTTTAAATCTCAGAGAGCCAGTTGCATTTTCATTTAGGAGACCAGGTGTAATTTCCATTGCCGCAGGAAAACAAAACTAACCCCAAGCTCTGTTTAGGGACATAAAAAAAATCACCTGCTTCTTCCACGGAGTACAATTCCCTCCAGAACATTCTGTGTTTGTAGTCATCTTTAGGTGCATAAAGGTATGTACTCAGTCCCCATTTCTGCTGCCTGTGAAATACAATGCAGTAAAAACTCAGTATAACTCTTGGTGAAAAAATGTACTAAACATTTTGTGGTTAAAGGCACTGATAAAATAAAACATCACCATACCTCCTGAACAACTCTTTCCTTTGTTCCATTGTCCATGGACGACCATAAAAGCCTGAGTGAAACAATACAGTCAGCTTCACTGCAGTCCACATTTTCTGTGCATGTTCAGCTGCTTAACTGGTACAACTGGCCATTTGCCCCCAGGTGTTGCCTGGGGTATTTTCATGTTTATTATATGCATAGCTCTCCAAGAATGTAAATTTGGTAATGTTGGTGTATATCTGTAATCTGTACAATAATGCACAACAACTACTTGTCCTTTATAAATGATTCACAATCGAATTCTGACAGGACATATTCAATTGTCAACCCATTAGACCAATGGTTCTCAACCTTTTTCATATCAAGGACCATTACTTAGTCACATTAGAGCCATGAGATTTAGCCTCAGACCCAAAACTTAGAATATTTTGTTATTGTTGGATAAGATTTTGTCCGGAATTCCAACGCTGCATTGATGTGGTAGAGAGATAACAGGCAAACTTTGACCAAAATAACAATTCTTCCACATTCTCTAATTGTGTAAACGGGTCCATTTGGTTTCATTTGTACACTCTCAAGAGTTACAGACCTATAAGGGTCCATTTGGTTCCCAACTATCCATAATTTAGCTGGGGACCACCTGGAACCCCCTCAAGGCCCACTGGTGGTCCCCGGACCACTGGTTGAGGACCACTGATCTAATCTACTGTATTGTCCTATTGAGTCGAATGAATCGTTTCTTCCTAACATTACGTGACATTACAGCTTAGAGTTATTGGTGAAACGTTAACATTTCCCAACCACACACAGAATGTTCATATGGCAGCTAATGGTGCATGTTCTCTACATCTGTTTAATACTTGATGTAGGCGTTATTTACACATTACGCTAAGTCTAACAATTCCCCCCCCACACACACACACACTAGACAATAACTATAATAACAATAACTACACTCAGCAAAAACTATAATAACAATAACAACACCAGACAATAATGACTTTTATCAACATCAAATCAACAGAAAATATTAAGTCAGCTGGTGATTCGATCTTTCAGCCAGGCCATAACAAAATGAAAATAGTTTGCCAACAAGTTAATGGCATTAGCTAACGCACGCACACACACACACACACACACACACACACACACACACACACACTTAACAGAACAGATCTCAGCCAGCAGACAATCGCTTCCTCAGCCAGGCAGAAAGTAATGAATATTAAATGAAAATGCTTTGCCAGCAAGTAAATGTCGTCATTCTTAAGTGACAATTATAGTGTTAAACTAAACAAACAGACGCACACGCACACACGGACCTTCGCTATTCAATAGGGACTCGATCGATATCAAATCAACTCAGCCGGCCAATCAGCCAATCAGCTACAGCCCATAGAAACTTCAGCAAGTCATTTGTCGCTGTTAGAATCTGCCCAGGAGAAGAATATAAGAATATAAGAACGACATTATGGTTTTTGAATAGTGATGGACACACAAAGCTTATTGCTGCTGATAACATCTGTGTGGGCAAACACAACGTCTGAATAGCAATGGACAGAAAGTGTTGGCAGTCTTTGAATACATTTTGTGTGTATGCATGTATGTATGTGTGTGTGTGTGTATGTGTGTGCTCACACTGCAATAGACACACCTGAAACTGTCAGTGGCTATTGTGTGCTATGATAATGCAGTGAGATGGTGGAGGATGGTCGCAGTGTGTGAGCTATTAAAATATTGAACAATCTCTGTTCTGTCTATCTCTCTGTCACCTTTTGTGTCGAGGATGGATGAATGGATGTGGGAGTGGGAGAGAGGTGGAAACGAGGGGGGTATAGGATGAACGGATGACTCCAAGTCCGAAGCGTAACAGACTCCTAGTCCAAAGCGTAACAGACTCCTAGTCTGAGGCGTAACAGACTCCTAGTCCGGGGCGTAACAGACTCCTAGTCCGGGGTGTAACAGACTCCTAGTCCGAAGCGTAACAGACTCCTAGTCCAAAGCGTAACAGACTACTAGTCCGGGGTGTAACAGACTCCTAGTCCGGGGCATAACAGACTCCTACTCCGAGGCGTAACAGACTCCTAGTCCGGGGTGTAACAGACTCCTAGTCCGGGGCATAACAGACTCCTACTCCGAGGCGTAACAGACTCCTAGTCCGAGTTGTAACAGACTCCTAGTCTGAGGCGTAACAGACTCCTAGTCCGAGTTGTAACAGACTCCTAGTCCCAGGGGTAACAGACTCCTAGTCCGAAGCGTAACAGACTCGTAGTCTGGGGCGTAACAGACTCCTAGTCCGAAGCGTAACAGACTCCTAGTCCGAAGTCGTAACAGACTCCTAGTCCGAGGCGTAACAGACTCCTAGTCCGAGGCATAACAGACTCCTAGTCCGGGGTGTAACAGACTCCTAGTTCGAGGCGTAAC
>CABFOS010039386.1:0-11560 GCA_900660315.1 Diretmoides pauciradiatus
GCCTCCCCCGCTTCAGTTTGTACACACACAAACACACACTCCGTGCCTCCTCCCTTCTTCACCCTGGCATCTAATTAGGCCTAAAGCACAAAGACTCCCAGATGTCAGCGTCCTCCTGGCCTCCTTTGATTGCATCCTTTCCACCCCGCTGACTGGCCGGCCGGCCGGCTGGGGGCCGTGTGGACTATAGGCGTCGACGCGTGTCACTCTGTGTAGGTCAACACTCGACCGGTTTAACATATCGGTAATTGCTTTTGGAGTAAATCACTTGATGGGTATCGGGGAGGGAGGCTGGTGTAAGCGAGAACGGTCCTATGGGGTTGGAGTGAATGTAGGCAAAAGAGCATGTACTGTATGTTGTTGGTTCTATGAAACAAGCATCTTGTGACTGATAGGGCATCAAACTTTGATCTTTGGGTCTGACCATTAACCAGTCAGCCAGAGTGCTTACATTATTGTCACATAGGAAAGGTTAGTCACCACACACGTAATGAGCAACAAGTCACTGGAAGTTCACAGAAACTGGTGTGGACAAGCTTGTCAGGAAAGAAAAGTTGGCCACGGCTGAACATTTTGCAATAGTTCCAACTTGTGAGTGTAATTGCAGCCATTCACACCTTCCCAGTTCTTAGAGAGATATGCATTATAGTATTATTATATATTATGTATTTCTTTTTCCATTTGGAAAGAATTCGGTTTGTTGCCTGTTATTTACTCCATTAGGACCTGGCTTTGACTTGAACTGGGCTGGACCTGGTCTTGGAATTGACTTGGACTGGTCTTGACTCCAGGCCTATGTTACAGTATGTAACACATGGTTGGAATGGTTTGGGTTTTCTTTTGCTCATGAATACCATATTGACAACGCCTTGCATCTGTGGTACTTTAACAAACAAAACAAAATTTGTTTGTTGAATCTTCACGGATTGTTTCAGTTTGTCTGCTTTACTGCCAGCAAAGACCGACTCTTTGTTTGCTTTGTTTGAAGATAAGCATTTTCGTGTGTGTTTATCACCTGCCCTTATCTGGGCTTTCCTGATATCTGGCTTTTAATGTGTTTGGTTAATCTTTATCACTTCCGATCCATCCACTACGTCATCCATCGCGCCGCGTGTACCCTAAGGAAAATGGTGTCAATGCTTTCTACCCCAAGTCTGGGCAATCAAGCACAGTGCTATAATCCATTTTAATCATTTGCTCTCAATTTCCTATAACCGCCCCCGTCTTTACTTCCTCTCCTAATCTCCAGCGGAAAGGGACTGAACGGAACATGGGATAGAGTATTGCATCTGAAGCAATACACTCACTCACTCTAATGATTAATTGTGCCAACGAGTGAGAGAAAGAATGCTAGGGCGAGAGAGAGGACACTAATGTTTCGGTGTCATTAAAGACAGTGTTTCTGACATCCTGTTCACTTATTAAGCCACTTCCTTCTCTAGATAGCCCCGGGCCATTCAGAAATGGGGCAGGAGGCGACTATGTCCTGCTTAGTCATATAACATCAATACAGGATGAAAACCATACTGGGTGATGCCGCGTGCTATTTGATGTTTGCGACTTTGTGCCAGTAGGTTTAGACGTAGTACATTGGTGGTGGATGGGACATGTTGTTTTGATGTACAGGGATGTTTGACAAGTGCAGTCACGCTGTTGGAGCTTTAGACGGGGTGTAACAGAAATAGGTTGCAGCAGATGCCGAAGGGGCTTTGGGACCCTGTTTGGGAAATGTGGTTGCATAAGTAGGTTTGTGAGGGAAGTAAACATTGAATACCTGACCTTGAAAATGGGATAAATAAATCAGCTCCATGCTGTAATGACTTGCCAGGAGCTTGCCGACGCTCTGCGCCTCATATCAGTGTGATCTCAACAGAAACACATAGAGAATTCATCCACGTATACATGCACAATAATAAAGGTTGTGGACGGAATGGCTCTCTGACCCATAAACGGCCAATGCCTGACCTTTGACCCTGTCTTCACTAACGAGGAAGTGGTGTGCTTACTCTGCAGATGGCCACAGTGAGCCCAGAGCCCTGGCTCTTTGTAAAGGAGTAGTATGCGTGAAGTGAAGTGTTTATCTTCTGCCGTGGCCTCAGTCAGGCCAGGTCGGACTGGTTCCCAGCACTGTTTGGAGAGGGATAGAAAAACACAGGGCTGTGGCTTGGGGTGGCTTGGGGGGTGGGGTGCCTGGGTGACGCTGACAGCAAACAGCAAGATCCAGGCCGGGCTTCGTGATCCCACTGTCCCGTCAGGCCCACAGAGAGCTCCACACTTCCTCTCCCGAACTAGCTCGAAATTCGCCAGAAGGCACACAGCACCAGAATAGAAATCAAAGGGAATGGGAGACATAGAAGGAGAGAATAGAGTGGAAGGGATATATAGAGTAACAAAAGACCGAGAAGATGACCGCACAGAAAAAGAAAGGGGAGGAAATAACTGCAAGGCTATGGATGTGGCTGAGGCAGCTGCCTCTGCTGCTGTGACTCGACAGACATGGACTCTGATCTTCTTACGTAAAGGTGAAAGCGCCTCTCTAACTCTTTCTCTCTGTAGCTAGTTTCCTCCTCAGCAGAGTAAGTGACCGGGTGGACACGAGGTATTCCTTGTTGACTTTCTCTTCTCTCTCCTCCACTTCCTCCTCTCCTTGTTCCCTCCCTCCAGTGATTCCCAGGTGTGTGGCTCGCTACAAGGCATAAGGACCATGAACAGACACCTGGAAAGGACCAAGCAGCTAAATAGATTGTCTCTCGACAGCGGCCTGGTGGTAAGTCAATCCGCTACGCTATCAGTCAGTTAGATTAGCCAGTCAGGAAACCACTGATGTAGACACTTTCCCTGCATGCTCATTGTATTCATGCTGCACTGTCCCACTCCATCCCCTTCAAGATAGAGTTGTCTGCATGCATGATTCTGTTGCTCTAAGGTTAAAGTCTCCAAAAGGCCAACGTTTAATGAATCTATTCTGTTCTGGTTTCTGTAGGTGGCGCTCTTTTCTTTTTATTTATTCCAAACAAACCAGAAAGTAAAATGTATCACTTCCTGTGTATCAGAGGAAAGTCCTACCTGACTCCGGGTGTTTAGAACAGCAAATGTAAAAGCTTTCATGAACCGGCCAGACGTTCAATCACAATTGTGTCATATTGATCAGTGATAGAAAGTTGCAAAGCAGTCATTTATTGATATGGAAATGTTGCATGTTATTACTTTATGGAATTAAGAAAAAGAGCCCTATTATTGGTTTGCTGACCATGCGTTTTTGAAATTACACAAGGACTTTAGAAATGATTCATTAGCCCAAAGGATAAAGGTCATGAGATTTTCTCAAACCATGCTCCATGCAATATTTTCAACTCCAGAAAAAAAACATACAAATGAGCAAAATTAGAGTTTACCAGCTGACAATAGAAATGAGCCACTCTACCATGCCCCCCCCCTCACACGTCTCAGGAGGCAGAGAAAAACAGCCTCCTTTGACTGTTTGAAACACAATGTGGCCGCCGGTGATTGACAGGCTTATCTCTGCGCCGGGCTGTTGTTGCAGATCACAGGAGTGGAAACTTGTTTTGGCTCAGGGTTAACTGAAGGTGAATCTGTTTGCAAGTGCCTCTTTGGAATGTCAAGTGCAGGCATATACTGGCTGCTGTGTTGTGTCTGGATGTGTGCTAGGGCAAAGTAGCCTCCCAACCCCCCCGGCCCCATACAGTGTGCAGTCAGCGTGCACAGAAAATAATAAATCACTCCTGGTTATTCTTTACGATAAGTGGTGCTAAAACAGCATAGTAGAAATGCTGAAGTTAATCAAGGATACGGTTGTAAATTAAATGGCAATTGTTTGAGCCTGCAATCTGTCAGCGTATTATCCAGACTATGGAAGGTGTATCCAGTGCAGCGATACGTGAAAGTCATTCTGGGAAAATTGCCGTGAAAACGCACACTTCCGCCACTTCCGCCAGCTTTCGGAGAAACGCAACCCGACGTCACGCTGCGGTGGCCAATCACGTAAGCCGGCGATCAGAGCGGAAGACGCCTGCGGGAAGAAGAACCTTCTTTACCATAGCAACCGTAGCATCCCGCTGTTTACCGAGCAACTGGGAAGATGGAAGACAGGCTGATCGCCGCCGTCGCTTCCTTTGGTTCGTTCTCCTGGATTGGAGGGGGGTTAAAGTTCACAACATGACGTCACACAAATGGACCATGTAGTGACACTCCCACACCGCCACAACGCCTGATTTGGTGTGAACGCAGCCTAATGGAAGTACAAGTAGAGAAAGCAGGTTGAGGGAAAGAGTATGTAGCCTAGTCGTTTATTTACTGCGTTATCGTTTTGTGAATGTGTAACTTTCTCTGACATGGCGAGGGCTGTGGCTCTGCGGTGCGCCATGTGTTTTGCACCGTTACTTATCTGATGCCTCTGTGATGCATGAAGACTTTCCTAACAGATGAATACATCTATCACCATTAACAATTACTGGTTGAGATCAGATTTGCTGCAGCTTTAATTGCTTTAATTGGACACACGGCGACCTGATTTCCTGTGGGGGGGCTGAAACTGGGTCATTTTTGCAATATGGGTGTATGATTCAACATGCTCCTATTTGTCCACTCAACTAGTCATGCGTGCATTGTTTTCCATATTTTTCCCTTGTTCTCTCTTGTGCACTCATCTGACTCTCTTTCTCTCTCCACCTCCACCTGCGCCACCTCATTTACTATCCCTCTTCCTCCCTTTCTCTCCTCTTGTGCAATCATTCAATCTTTCTGTTACTTTCACCTTTTCCCTCTGTCTATCCCCACTCGTTTATTCTCTGATGATAGATACTCAGTCAGTAGGGGAGCAGGAGCATAAGGGCTTGTCTCAATTGTGGGACATGAGGAAGCCTGAAGCATTGCTAAGGGTCCAGCATAGATTTGTTGGCAGTGTGCTGACTTAATTCCACAGCATGGCCAGCCATGAAAAATGTGAGCTGGTTTGATGGGTAAACCAGATTTGAAGTGAGGCGTCTGTAGCACGATTTAATTCATTTCAAATGAATGCGGTTGCGTATTGCACAGTGGTGCATATCTTTAGGTGTTGGGAAAGAATGCGCAAAGACAGACTTCCTGTCAATAATGTCGAATTTGAAATCTTTTTTTGTTTGTTCATAAGAAGCATTGATTCTACGTTTGCAGGATCAATATAAAGCTATATCACAGAGGATGTTAGAAATGTAGTTAGGAGTAGAAGGCTGCAGCAGTGTAGTTAGTGCTTGAACCCGAGAAACGGCGGGAGGACCAGAAACACCTTTCATTCAAGCTAATAGGACTAGATGTTCCAATCCCTTTGGTAAGTAGGTAACTCTTGAAGGTAGCAGTCGGTGTGGAGTGGTGAAAGGGAAGGTATGTGTATCATTGGGGTCATCGGGTGGGCACCCTGCTTCATCGACGTTTTGTTGAATGAAGCCCACGGCGTCTCCAGAGGGCTCAACGGTGTACCCAGCGTCCCAGGTACACCCACTCCATGCCATACCCTCCATGTCAGCCAACTTTTGTGGATCCCCTGTGGAGTCAAAGGGTTTAAGTGAACTTAGTCATAGTGATTGAATGGGCCTATATCGGGTCAAATAGCCACTGAGTTCTAGTCTTGCCCTGAATCCAAACCTGGGTCTTTATCCATCTTGTGCTGATAGGGGACGTGATGTCGCTGGCTCTCGTGGCCCTGCTGGCCCTGGCACAGATAAACCCACAAAGCCCCATAAACACTCCTTTTCCTGGGAGGATATGAGCCTCAGATACATTTATTTTTCCAGGCATCTGAGAAAACACAAGAGTCTGTTTCTGACATTCCACTAGACGACACGGCACGGGCTTTCATGTTCTGGATCCCTTCTGGGCTACCTGCGCCTGTGAACCAGTTTCACATCTGAATTTACGTAATGTATGTAAAATATGTTTGCAAAGTTGACTCTAGCAGAGCATGTGAACCTGCACGACCCTGTTTTACTGCTGTTGAATGCAAAGCATGTTGACAATGAGTCAGGGAATTGTTCATTCATATTCGTCATACTGTCAATAGACCTTTCGTGGAGGGTTAAAATCATATATGCTTTGTTCTGTTAATGTTTGGTCATTGCTTTGTTGCGTTGTTTTGTTGGTTTCACACAGTTTAAGGCAGCATTCCACGTGTTTCATGGCCTGTTTCGATGATGAACGGTGCACTAACGTCCACTGGGAACCTCCCTGACAGAGTTTCACTTCACACTAGCACGTTAAGTTTACCTCCTTTTAACTAAGACAAGCTTTTAGAAATGGCCGCTAGAGACAAAGTACCATATGTCAAGTGAGGACCAGGTAAAATATTTATGTCTGCTCTTTCTTGGATGGATTACATGGCCTCATAGCTTCATACAAAGCCTCTATCAATCGTCTATGCGTAATTGGCAGAACATAAGGCTGGTATGTCAGCCTGGACCACCACCTCACACATGTATAATGCATCGAGCCAACATATGTTCCCTCAGTGTATGCAGGCTAGGTTTAAGGGAATTTGACTGGGTTGGTTGGATGCAAAGCTGCTCAGTGCTTCAGGCTTCTCTCCCATTCAAATACATAGGTAAAGGTGATGAGATGAGTTAAAGTCTTTGCGTGAGTGTTTGATGTTTCTGTGTATGTGTATGTGTAGGTGTGTGTAGACCCTATTTCATTCCAGACCTCCTGTCCTATGAGCAGGTTGGATTGGATCATCTATGTGTAATCTGGATCAGGGTTATGTAGCCCGGGGATCGGCCGGAGCAGCAGCGATGACAGCAGTAGCGAGAAGAACTGGGGCACCATTTGCATTACATAACCGCCATGTTGCTGGGCTGAGTCTCTGCTTCTATTTATTTTTATCATTTCATGTCTGCCCGCCTACGGATGAGACTCTCTTCGTCATGCGGGGATGTGCACGGCGAGCCCGGCGGCCGTGAATGGTCCGTGAGCTGTTGCTAGCTGCCGCCAGCGAGGTTTAACTAGGTCACGGCAGAAACTCCGCCAGGGGTCTATGCTATATATCCTGCCACTGGGGCGTAATGCATCCGAAATGTTTTGAGGTGGCACAAATTCACACAAACGTGTTCAAATGAGAATTAATTAACGTAGATAATAAAAACCCACATTTGGAAGGGACGTGCCGCTTTGGCAACAGCTGCGCTTTCACATCCAACTGCACTGTGGAAGGAATTACAGTGCATGAGGAAGGGGGGAGGTGGTTTACTCAAGTTTGATCTGTTACACAATTAGGATGAAAGGGTTTATTTCATATTTGTGTCATGAAATATCTGGGTGGGCACGAGATCTCCACTTTGACTGCACATGACCCCTGGCGTCCTGTCCAACCCAGCCTATCCTGTGGCTGCTCATCACCGCCAAAGGGATTCTTGGCTCCTGATTTGGTTTTGGTTTGGTTATATCCATCTGTAATCATAGCGCTGCCAAATGTAAAATGCCTCCGGCCCATTTTCATCTAATAAAATAGGCTCATGAGCTATAGTCAGATGCCACTTCCCCCAAACATGAAGTATACCCAAGAATGCCCAAATTGGTGAATGAGCAAGTCCTTGCTTTTTCCTCCGCACACTTTCCCCTGCCAGCATTTTATAATGTGTGCAGCAGTGCAATCATGCTCAGAGATAATTGATAACAAAAGGCCAAATTGAAAACACTCAAAAAAAACACCAAATAACCAAGTGCTCCACATTACTGATTAAACGCTCGCTGCATAGTTGTGAATTGTGTTGAATAAACAGCATGTGGTAGTGCTTTCCTGTTTATCTCCAAAGTATTTGGGTTTAGCTCTAAATCCCCCTGGCTTTTTGTCGAGCCTCTTCCACGTATAAAGTCTTTTATGTGCTGATTTGCTGCCATGTTGTTATACGAAACTACAACTTGTTTCATTGGCCCACATGCCACTGGCTGAAGGTAGACAATAAAGTTGCCCTAGAAAACAGAAACAAGCCCCAAAACAGACAAATTAGTTTGGTTTATGCTAAATTTAAGTGCAAATGAATTGGATGATAAGCCAGCATGGAGTCCGCTTGGCAAGACTGGATTTCCTCCTGTTTCTTCCCCCACAGCCTATTACCGCCTGTTGTTAAAATGCAAAATGGAGACATAAACCTGAGCAAGGGAGCGAGCTGGATGGGAAGAAATGCTCCGTCTAATCTGATTGGCTCCCACATCGTCAGGCAGACAAACGGAGAGGTTTGATATTATTACTGAGCAGCTCAAACTAATTGAGCGTAATTATACAGTAGAAATCCACCGACAATGCCGGCCTCACCGAGAGCCCGGTTCTCACGCCACGTCTATTACAGGATGCCAAACTCAGGGGGATGTGTGTTCACTCAGTGTGTCAGCTTGATTCTTGAGTAACTGGTGTTAAGTGCATTTCTGAAGCTGAGGCTGATTGGTCAATTTGGGCAGCAGCCAATTACATGAAAAGATTTAGACTCTTCTTGGATCTTTTCTCTCCCTCCGGGTCCTCCGTTTCCATCACTTCATCTTGAGTGTTTAAATGAAGTTTCTCAGCGGGGGTGTACCAGCCTCAGGCCGGGTGCTTGACGGGCCCCCTCACTGGGCAGGTGACATACCAAACATACCTGGGTGCTCCGCGTGGGTAGCCACGGGCCCGCGAGAGTGTGGGAACCCAGCTAACCCTGGGCCACTCGCCGACCGGGGAGAACAGGCGACATTTTCCTCCTCTTGTCTCATGGGAACCGTCTCCTCTCTCACGAGTCGATTACAACCCTGGCTTTGCCCTAGACTCCAGTTTAAAACCCAGTGGCTTCCCCCATATCCAACCACACGCTGTGGATGAGACTAGTAAGCACTAAACAGCCTCCATCCGCTTGTAAAATCAGTTTAATAATCATGGAGGCTGTTTTGATACGGGCCACTCGTCTATTTTTCCAACCTCAAAGTAACAAGATTTGCCGGTCCCCAGAGACTCAATACCTAGCCTGTGTTTTTATTGGGGCAATTATGTACTTTATGGTTCCCAGCATCATGTGTGATTAAGATAGATGCGTTTTATATTCGCCCCCATCACAAGACATTAGGAGAAAAAAAGGTGAGGTGAATATGATCTTACGCATGATATTATATAAACTGGGTTACTGGGATTTTGCCCCGGGAGGTTTTAGGTGAGTAAATGGAAAGAAAATGATAACATTACCACTTGCATTTTCTTTAGTGGTTATTGAGCCAAGCATTTCAACTGACCTGGTTATGCTGCTTGGCATGTGAACTGTCCCCTCTCAACGCGACTGGCATGCCCATGTGTACCAATGTATGCAGAAGTCTCTGACCCGTGTCACCAGTTGCATGTATGTCACACACCGCAGTAATGAGCCGCACATTCCCCAGTTAACCAGGTTGATGCTATGACCTCCCTGCTCCCTTGATATCAAGTGAGGAGGACACTGAGTTTCTGCTCCGTGTGTGTTCGTGTCCAGGGCCCGTTCCAGCTTGTGTAATTGGACGTCCATCCCCCGCCCCCCCCCGTCCAATAAGACTGTCCTTTGTGCCCTTTGAGTCCAGGGGCCAATTAGAGACTTTCTCTTCCTCCAATCATGGCAGAGATCAAAGTTGATACCGCGGCCGCGTGCGTCCGGAGTCACATGCGTTGCTCCCCATAACATTAGCGCACACACTCACCTCTGTTCACCCCGCGACTCCCCTGAAAGAGCCCGGAGCCAGAACAACAGAGGCCCTTTGAGAGGCGTCCACTCCGCAGGGACAAGAGGAGGACAGTCCTTTCTCTGGCAGCTTTATCTCCACCGCAGGATCAAACACATGGAGCCGCTCACGGTGTCCTCAGATTCACTCCTGGCTGGAGTGGAAGCTAAACAAGATAAGAGATTAGACTAAATTAAAAGAATAAATTTTATATGTAAAGCAAGATTAAAAACAGATTGATGGCATCATCATATTTTGCTGCGAGTAAGGCTGTGATTATGCTTGTCGTTTCGATGTGATTTTGAGGTCGGTTTTGAAATAACATATTATGAGATCACATCGCGTCTATGCCCGAAGTTGGCCTGGAATGTCTCTTATGTCTCCTTCGACTGTATTTATTCAAATCTCTGTCTGCGTTACTTTCCCCTGCTCCCCCCTCTCCGTCTCTTTTCATTGGTTGTATGCGCATTGTGGCTAAATTGCATCCAGGCTAGCTATATATCCACTTCATGGCTTGTTTTGAAGATCCAGTTCATGTTGTTAACCTTATATTTATCTCCAAACCAACCAGGTGTAATTGTGTGAGTTAGTTAGCAGACACAGCCGACAAACAATCTGAAAAAAGTGCCACTCAGAATATGAAGCATATTGTTAGCTTATTGGTAATACTAGATATAAAGGCTGTTATGCTGACAATAAGAATTCAACGTCCTTCAATGCTTTGACCTTTGACCTTGGACATTAACAATATCCAATGGAAATTTTGGTGTACGTTTACTAGGGGTGTAACGGTATACGTATCCGTACCGTTCGGTACAGGACGTTCGGTTCAGTGAGCCGAATGAATACAGTCTAGTTTTAACCACGCACGTTACATGCATAACTTTTTTGTGTGCGGAACTAATTAAAAACTCTGTTCCCCCTGGAGTCGGACATTGTAGAAAAGGCTCTGGCAGTGCGCTAGTTAACAGCTAGTTAATCACCATAGCAATCAGCCCATGGATGTATTAAGAGAACTGGATACAGCATCGGAGGCGGGGCTCCATTCATTCCTATGAAGTTGCTCAGTGGCGCATTGAACCAATTTTGATAGTGGCCAACTGTGGAATTGCACCGTCACGTGACGCTATGGGGCCAAAGGACTTTTCTCCATATACTTGAATGGAGAAATACACATCTGTAACTCCGCGGATAATTTTTTTGAGGAACATCAACTACCCAGCTTATATAAACCTTATTTAAATCATCCGGGTTTAAAAGTTGTAAAGTTCACAAATAGCCCAATCCAGAGTTTTTATCATTGTATGAACGCGTACCAGGACCAGCGGGACTGAGCGGCCTGCACGTTCATGTGTGACACATCCAGTTTCTGTCAGTGGCCGTAACACGGACTGTAAACATGATGTAAACAACAATGAAAACATTCGCTACAATTCATCACTTTTATTATTTTATAATACAGCCATGTGTTGTATGATGGTTGTATGTTGTAAAACCTGTATCATGGATATATTAACTTATCTGTTCTGAAAGGCTCGTAGCACGACATGAACAGAATTTAACGTAATATGAGTTGTAGGCTATTTTACTAAGAATAACACGTCTTATTATGCTGTACATCCGAACGGTGGACTGGCCCCGGTGCACCAGATGTCAGCACCGACCCTCCTGAGGCCGCGAGTTGAACCAGCTCAGCTCCGCAGCCTCAGAGCGCAGGAGACCAGGGTGCTGCGCTCTTTTGGGGGCGGCAATAGCTCAGTTGGTAGAGCAGTTGTCTGGGAATTGGAGGGTTCCCGGTTCGAGGCTCCTCCGGGTAGCGTGTCGAAGTGTCCTTGAGCAAGACACTGAACCCCTCACTGCTCCC
>CABFOS010039399.1:0-10887 GCA_900660315.1 Diretmoides pauciradiatus
CACACAACCCAGAATTGAGTTTCTATTGTTCATTCAGAAACAAGAAGCACTCTACTCAGCTGTTTCTTCAACCAGGACCACAGGGACCTTTTTTGCATGTATTGAGACCTCTACTCTTTTTTATGATGACATGATTGATAAAAAAATAAAAATAAATTGACCAAACAACAACAAACAAATATGAATATAAGATCAAGATCTTTGTTGAAGAAACAACATAGGTCTTAAACAAGTTCTGAATGCAGGGGAGACGCAGAAGGGAGGGGTTTAGCGATGCCATTGGCTCCTCTATGCGTTGCTCAAGTCCTGGTGGAAGCACACAGAAGCAGACAGGCTGATGGAAAGGGATGAGGGGCGGGATCTTACCTCGAAGTCCAGCTCAGAGTACCGTACTCTTTTCCTCTGGAAGAGGAGGGGGCAGGGGGAGAGAAGACAGCATCAATGACCACCCCTCCAGTCCACACACTTTCTGTCTCCTTCTCTGTTACTTTCCGTCTCGTGCTCTTCCTATCTCACCATTGTCCAATAAAAACTAGGCGGGCTAATTTGCACTGGCTACCCGACATTGTACTACAGACATTCTTGCAAATGTCAAGGGAAAAAGCACATTTTTCAGTCTGTTTCAAAGTAATGAGATTAGTGAAGTGGAATAACCCAGAATTAGAATGAAATAATAATTTCTCGGCTCACATACTCTCAAATACAATCATTACAACCCCAGCATAAATCATCCTCTTTCGCTATTTTTCAGGCGAATTTGTTGGAGACATTCTGATTAAAAAAACAGCTGGAGCAAATAGTGGAGGAATGGTATTCATCCTCTAATTTGGTCTGGAATCTACCGCTATCTTTTAACTGCCTCCGTAGCCATAGTGAGTGGCGTACAAGCTGCCAATTTAACAGCTGCAGACATTTCCAGCTCATCTGGCCCTGACACTGCATCACATTACATTCCAATTCTCACTTCCTATCTGCCTCTCCCCGTCTTTCTTCGTCTGGCAGATTCACATTAGGTGCTGACAGGCACTACTCTCTATGCAGTTAGTCAAAAGCAGTACTCATTCTTTAAAAGGGTGTTGCTGATCTGATACCGTGGCAGCCAAGGGTTTCTAAGGTAAGGGGATGAAGACAATGAAAATGTGTCCGTGTGTTGAGGCGAAGATTGTTCACTTTGTTGACCAGCGATCACAATAGAGCACAATGTGTTTACTATCCTGCTACAGCGCAATACTAAACTCTTACCTTAGACAGAGAGAGTCCGTGATTGACTTTGTTCCGTAATATGGTAGACATACAACATTCATATACATGTACATTGTATGTTTTGCGGAGGACACACATAAAACAGTCATGAACCCACTCGTGTACACATTTCATGAGGGCATCATTTGCTACTGTGATCCACTGGCATGTTGGCTACTAGTCTAAAGTCATAGCCGGCCAGAGTCACACACTAGTTCTGCGTTTGTTTTGAATAATGACACCCTGAGACTAGCCAACAACGTACCACCATACAGCTTATCGTAATAAATACGTCTAATTAAACTATATCTCCGTTTCAATATTCCGCCCGCTGCGCTCCCCTCTCACCTCGGGGGTAATGTCCCCTGTGGGCCATTTTCATTTCCATTTCCAGAATTTACAAGCATCTCACTAAAAATCAACAGTGAAATGAGAACTCTGAGTACATTTCTGTGATCCCTGTGATTATGTGTCACTGTGTTTGAATTTGGAAGTAAAACACCGCTCCGATTTAATCTTGAGGGGCACGCTCTGATATCCATCTCCAAATCAAGCACATTCAAATAGAGTAGAATTACAGCAGCGGCTGGTAAATTACATCCCACAGGTTTCTCTGCAGAATTTTTTTTTGATATTCATGAGTGCACTCGTAGATCTTATGACTGGAATTTTTTTATGAGTTTTAATGACTCGTCCTTAACGTCCTCAGCCTTAAATGAAGCATCTGCACTTTTCGGTGAAAGTGTCGTTTCCATCTCTTTAATCAACCTTGTGAGTCAGCAAGATGCCATTCGGGGAAAGATCCAGAGTGTGTGAGTGTGCGTGTGCACTTGTGTGTCTATGCAATCGTGTGTGTGTGTGTGTGTGTGTCTCTCTCTCTGCATGTGTATATGTGATTGTGTGTGTGTGTGTGTGTGTAATTAAGGTGGGCTAAAAGACATTCACCAGGGGTATTTCCTCTGATCCTGCCTGTCTCAGTCCATCTGTTGTGTGCTACCTTGTGGGGTGGGGGGATTACACACACACACACTCACACACACACACACACACACACACACACACACACACACACACAGGCCAAACTGATGTGAAGGTGCTTGTCATTGCGAGAATAAGTAATATTTCAACGGTCATTGCATCAGTGAGCAGTAAGTACCACTATTACAATTGCTGCATCCTTCTCCATTGTTCCTTTGTACTGTAACAGCAGACTTGTTGTAAGGCATTGTAGTGTGCTATTATAACAGTGTTTTAGATTGTTACTGTGTGCACAATGTGTCTTAGCAATTTAGAGCTGACTTTCTGGAAGTGTGTTAGTGTGTGGGTGAAGCCTGACACACTCACTTAATCACATGGACAGCAGCTACACAAAAAGAGTCTCTCCTTTTCCTCCCACGGCCGTATGTAGTTCATGCATTCCAAAAAGAATCCATATTAACAAGTAAACAACTCAATTTCACGAAGCAACTTATTTTAAGACTTTTCTTGGATTAAGCGACATTATGTTGGAGTGGAGTGATTTGCCTTTTTCCCCTTGGTTCACAATAACCTGTTTTCAGAAAATTCCTGGGAGTGAAACAAGTGGAATTATAACTCCATATTAATTATTCCTCAGAATAATGAATATAAAACTAAATGACTTGTTAAAATGGACATTTTTGTGCATTGCAGTTTCTTCCTGCTTTCTTCCCTTTCTCCTCTCCCTTTTTTGATTTCCCTACTATATCTTAACCCCATGTGGCCTCCCTTAAATGCCCAACCAAGGGTTCAGGTTAGACAGTGAACTTAATAAAGAAGTTGCACCTCCACTGGGAAACCTCCCTCCATCCCTCAACCGCTCCATACCCACCTCCAGGGATCCAGCTGAGAGGTTGCTGTTGGCGTTGGTGCTGCCCAGATTGCGCGGCAGGGTCCTGGTTCTCTCCACCGTGCTTCCCCCTGTCAGAATCTGCCTAACTGAAGGCCTCTGGCCCGGCTTCAGCTGGAGTGAGTGCCCATGGGAGTGCATGTGCCCTCCGTGGGAGTGCACGAGACCGCCCTGAGCCATCATGTGGCCGTGCCCGTGTGGCATGGTTTTGATCGTCCCGTAGGAGCGGTTGAGGTTCATGGCGATGTTCATGTCACCCACGCTGGGTGGCACAAAGTCAACCGGGTAGGCCTCGCTCTCAGCCGGATGGAGGGTCAGGGGAGAGGGAGGTGGGGGGAAGGGAGGGTCCTCCACCGCGATGTTGAGGGGCTTGTCCTCGCCCCCCAGCCCCAGGCCCCCTACTTGGGAGGGCACAGGGGGTTTCAGACTGACTGTCCTACGAGGTAAGACCATGTAGTCCCCCTCCCCTCCTCCTCCACTTCCGGCACTCCCGTCCTGGGAGGTGTTGGAGGAAGTGGGCGGTCGTGCCCAGCCCAGGCCACTCTCGGTGCACAGGTAGACGGGTGCTCCGCTGCGCTGCTGCCCCTGCTGTCTCTGCTGCTCCACATTCACCTCCTTCTTTAGGGGCGTCTCGCTCAGCTCGTTAAGACCTCCCAGGGTTGGAACCTTGTGGACAGTGGAGCCAAAAATACACATTTGTATGGAGTGCAAGTTAGCTAACTAGTAAACTTGAATGGCAAAGAAGGAACTCTGGTCAAAACATAAATGGCATGGCTTTTCATTCATTTACAACCATGGCATATATATTCTTGGAAAGTCAGCAGGCTACCTAACTAGCCTACCTCGATACTATAGGCTTGTATGACTAGATAGATAGGTAAGACCTACAGTAGATAACTTAGTATGACTAGGTCGCATTGTTTCAGTTAGTTGTAAAAAGTGCTAGGCTTCATAATATTAGCTACCGCCGCTCTTTTTCACTGGGCTAATGTCTAATGTTACTTAGCCAGCAGTATCTGGCTCCCATCATTAGCTTAAGTCAGTCCATTAAAGTCCTAATCTTTATCATCATAATGGAGAGCAAAGATCAAGCAAAAAATAGGCAGAAATCGATTTGGAGACTATTTCCAAACCAACACAAAAAAATTCAGTTTAAACTGTGGGCGTATGATGACCTAGGTCTAATACATTATCACACTCACCAACCACCAGTCATTGCTCCATTTGTCCACAGCAGTTGAGTCAGTATAAGTGGGTCTCAATGTTTTTTTAGTGTGTGGCAAATGGTAGATACAGATAGATTAGAGGTAATAGATTTATAGATTTTTTTTCTGATTTGGGTCAGAAAAGTCCAGCTGAACACTATAATAATCATTCAGTCTGTCACTCACACTGACAACTAATTCCGTACCTGTACGATGAGGTTGGGAGGGGGGATGTTCCCAGGCAGGGAGCTGAAGTTGACCCCCACTCCCCCCTCCTGGTGGGCTGCCAGCTTGGGATCGTCCTCGTCATCCAGGGAGATGCGAGAGAGGGTCCCGGTGATGGTGGCTGGGTTACAGGTGTTCACCTCCTTGAAAATGACTGGAGGGAGACGAGGGACACAAGAGAAGCAGTGGAGATAGCGAGAGAAAGGGGGGAGGTATGAGGGAAGGGAGCAGGGGTTAGGGTAAATAGGGAGGGTCACAAAGAAGAGATGGTGGGGAGTACAAGGGTGGAACAATAGAAGGGTCAAAGCAGGGGGAAATATAAAGAGGATCCAACAATTAGGATGGAACAAATACAGGGGAGGAGACAGCCAAGGGGTAAGTAGATAGATAGATGGAAGTGATGGAGAGAATAAAAGAGACATGGGAGAGGAGATGAAAGAGAAATGGAAGGAATCATCGTGCAAAATAGAAGAGCATTACCAGGAGGGAAATGATGAAGCAAGACAAGATGATAAGGGCACAGAGAAGAATGCATGATGGATGAATAGAAAGGAATTGATAGGATATGAATCATGCCAAAAGGAAGGTAGTCAACCAAATGTGGGCATGACAGGAGAGATAGGGGAATAGTATGAAGGAAAAAAAAGAGAAAAATTGAGCAAAACCAAGAATTCCCTTCAGCCTCTAGAGAAAGAAAGATTTTTCATATGTAGAATCGCTCTATTCTACATATCCTGCAGACACCCGTGAATAAATGCAGCGTCAGTGACATCAGGGAGGTGCTGATATGGAAGTGTGTTTGCAGCTTGGCGCTATAGCTGTGCATTAACTGTGGCAGTAGCGCTGCCAGACACACACACACACACAAAAAACCCAGATTGCATCTCCGAAATCAAGTTTCACTTCTCATTTTGGGCTTATGGGGTTCGTACTGGCTTAGATGAGTTTTGTTCCTGACATTGTGACCTAAAGTCTCGCTTCATCTCAGGATTTGCTGGTGAGCCAGGATTTTTATTAGCTTGGAGAAATAGTGTAAAATGCAGTGTGCTTTAAATTAAATGGAGCTGAATTCCCCCGCTGCTGAATACTGTTCTGTGTCTTTGTCACCATGGGAACTCATTACTCTCTGCCCTGTTGGCACATGTCAAGTGTGAGTGTGTGTGAGCGAGAGGGAGTGTGTGTGTGCTTGCGTGTTTGTTTTGTTTGTGTATGAGTGCGTGCATGGGCCACAAAACAACAACATGAAACTACTAATTTGCTTTTGGGTTAACTTTCATGCATGTTGTTTGGGAACATAGACTAGAAGCATTTCTCGAGTAGTTATTCCTAAATTAAATGTCTAATCGAAACAACTAAAATAAATCTATTGTCACAATGAACAACAAAAAAAAACTGTCTTGGAAGGTCATGCTGAATATCATGCTCATTTTATTGCCAAAATATACATTCTGTGGGCCCCAGATCCAATCTAGACCAAAGCCTGTAGCGCAGATGTTTCATGCACTCCGTATTGCTTCGACAAAACGTCAAGCTACATGCTTGGTCAAAAATTTTGGACTGGATTCTACTAACATGGAGCCTTTGCCGTGACTAAATACAAAACGTCTTCTCTGTTGCCCCGTTGGTGCTAAGTGATCTGAAAGGACTGGACAGGTGTGAGAAATGGACCAATCGAACCAATCTGATCCCTTCACATCTGCATCCAACAGTAGGTGCTCAGAGAATGATCTAGGTGTTAGATACAGTAAGTCTAGGACTGAACCAGGCGGTGTTAAGTAGGTCAGGTGGGTGGCAAACTTACATGGGTGTCCTCTCTCTGCAAGGGTGGAGGGGGAAAGTGACTCTGTGTTAATTTTACAAAACACAAAATGAAGCATGAAGCTGATGCACACACACAGACATTCAAAACAAACATACTCACAATGCAAGCAGTCACGTCCATGTATGCACGCACACAAATACACACACACACACACACACACACACACAAAGACCATCGTCCCAGTAATCGACATACTGTAGGTCTGAACACATTGAAGATTGTTATTATCATGCACAATTAAACCATCCCATCCAAACATATGCTCTCTGAACATTCATTGGGCAGAATGAGTGTGATTGATAAAACATAATAATCCGCCCACCACTGAGAACAGTTGTACCACAATTCATTGTTCTGTCAATTCATTAACATGCACAGCAGCAATGCAGGATGTTACAGCGCTGCATTGCTTCTCTGCTACGCTAATCCCATGTTAAATGGCTACAGAGGAAGATTAAAAGAGAGAGCGAGAGAGGGAGAGAATGAGAGAGAGAGAAATAAAGAGCGAGCGAGATGGATAGGGTGAGAGGGAAAGCTTACCTGTTTGACACGCCAAGTCCACATCCTTCTCAAAGTCCGTCTGAGAGACAGGGTGGGAAGAGAGGGAAGACAGTTAACAGGTGTGTGTGTGTGTGTGTGTGTGTGTGTGGTGTCTACCTACAGTCACATGGCAGCACCTGATTAGCAGCAGTTACACGCCAGAGGATTAATGGGATCTATATGTACCTACATGTACCGCATCCAATAACTCCAATGTTCTGATGTGATTGTATAGAAAAGATATGTTACCATGGTGACACATAGATATAGCCACAGCTATACACAGGAAAAAGGGTCGTCTTGAAGTTGATCTAGGAATGTTCCATTTTCAATCCTTTCCGATGAACGTGTTGAACGAACGCTGCTCCCAGACTGCCTACTCAAACTAAAAATGTTGCCTCGGAAAGGAGAAAATATATCAATTTCTTGACACGCGCATGACTGATGTTTTTTTTCTTTCTGTGATGTATTTCAGTTTGCTTCACTAGATCCAAAGAGACTTTGCCAGGTACACAATGCTCTGCCTCATCAGTCAACCCGCTGTCATTTGAATGCAAAGAGGGGCAGCATTCTACACAGCGGCAAAACTATTATCTGCTGTGCCAGTTGAAGCAACACTTTCCTGTCTCCTAGCCACGGTTTTGCTTAGACACTTTCACAATTCATTCACATCAACGACTCAGACATAAACATACTCACACCACTGATTTAAACCTGCCTCGAAGGTTCAGATATCACTTAGCGTAACATTTCTGGGGATATCCAAAAAAATGCTGTTTATGTGCTTGGATCCACAACTGACTGATGGAGAATTTAGTGATGGTACTACTCTTTAAGATCAACACTGTCAGAAACCCCCCCCCCTGGTAGACCTGGAAGGAAAGTTCCAGTTAGTGCCGCCAAAATGGCCACCGCTCATGTTTCCTAAACTTTGTGTGAGCTCATCGCTCATTGCTATGCTGCTGCGGTCCCGTCTTCGCTCACGATAGAGCCGCCTCCTGTTCTCGGCGGGATTCACTTGCAAAAGGCTTTGTTTGGATAATAAACTACAGATTTTAGACCGTTTGTGCATGGTGGCAGTGATAAAGAGGAAGGGGGTAAATGACAAATTGAACGAGAGAAGGAGAGAATGTGGAAAGGTCTCAGAGGAGAGGGGAAGCTCTTAGCACGCAAATCACCCGCAGCACCGTAAATGGGTCTGCACTAAATGGACGAATGAGGATGTGGAGGAAATTTTTCTCTCTCCCTCTCTCTCTCCTGCTCTCGCCCCCTCTCTCACATCCAAATTGAGGAAAACAAATCATCGTGATTTTAGCCGTTACACCCTCTCTCGGCACCAGCCTCAGAGGTTAAGTACAGCGTAGTGAGTTATCAAGGTTGTGGTTTGCGTCATGGTAGTGGTAAAAAGACCATAGGGGAGTGCAGTAGTGACTCAGTGAACTGACCTCACCATGAGCCATGTAACAGCACTCAGGAAATACAAAATACAATATGTTAACCCATGTATAGGAGGAGGATATATATATTGCCATATATAGGTCACAGCTATTTCTACTTAGATTTAAAGGTGCAATATGTAACGTTGATGATGTAACATGAAAATAGATGAGATGTAAAACTGGTTGTGACTTTAATTATGTTTTTTATTTTAGTGATAATATTACAGATTGCACCTTCATCCAACTATGTGGACACTGACCACAGCTATCTGTCTTGCCTACAGTTGACATACTGGTAAGCTGCTGTTGTAGTTGTGAGCGTGGTTGTGGGCATTGCTCAGGATTGGGTTATAGTCACGCAGCTGGCTGAGGGCGTGGCTGTGGTCATGCCCGTGACTGTGGTTGCTGCGGGGCAGACTGTGGTAACAGGCTTGCTGGCATCCCTGCTGACATGCCTGGTGGCATGTTGGTGGGAACGGCTGCTGGTGGCAACCCGGCGGGCACGGCGATGTGCCGTAACGCAGAGAGCCGCACTGCTGCCCACAGTAGCTCACATTGGGACACTTCTGATGGTGCAGGAGAAATGTGATGGAGAGAATTAAGCAAAGGCATGAGGAGGAAAGATGGCATGAAGGAGAGCGCTGAGCTTTTTCCAGATGTTGGCTTACCTAGTTGCTGAACACAGCTTAGTATTAAGTTTGATTACAATGTCTACCTACAGATTCAGATTTTTGATGATGTCTCTATGTAAATGCCAGGGTGTGAATATAGCAAGAACAGTCTTTACTGTAATTATGGGTAAAACACTTATATGTATGGTGGCAGCATCATCAAAGTACCAATCATGGTGAAGAATGTTCGCCAGGGAATTATAGCTTTCATACACTTGCCCATGCATGTGTGCATGTGTTTGCTCTGTCATTAGTATTGTTTCAGGGTGCGGGGGTGGAGCTAGGGGGTTATCTGTTTAAAAAAAACTCACAATCACAATGTAATGCCAATGTTAATTTCAAAGTGCAAATAAAACACATATATTACTGTGTTTTACCTAAAGCAACATTAAATACGTAGGTTTATATGTATGCTCTTCTAAGTTATGAAAGCAGAGAAAAATAATGTGTCATAATAAGTTCCCTTTGCAGAATGATGGCCCCAATGTTTAATCTTGATAACCTCAGAGGTGCGTTCAGGAGCCATAATCGTTACTGGAAAGGGGTCTAAGGGAGAAATAAAGGGAATATAGCGATGTGAGAGTCACCGTAACTCATGCTCTCATAGTAGCAGTGTGACCGCGGCGACATTGGCAAGGCAGTTCAAGTCTCTATGATTTATTGTGCTATTACTAGCCACGTTTTGGAACATAATAACCTTACATGAGCCCCTATTCGAATAAAGATGAGGAAGTTTAGGGTAAAGGTAAATAGAAGTGCTGCAGTGTCTGATAATACATGGACTCTTAGGGGCAAGAACAGCATTCCTCTACACTTCAAATCAGATATATATTTTTTCATATTGCAGGAAGTGCAGATAAGTCCAATGTCAAATTGTATTGCTGTAACATAACATAATGTCAGACTCATTACACTGTCACGTGAGCTGCCATTCGTTGTCATCTACTGTTTATTTCCAATTACGGCACTGTAGGTAGTTCGTTTCAGGCTGGGAAGATTGCAGTTAGGGAGTTAATTATCATTTGCAAGGGAAATTAAATGGAAAATTTGGGGGAAAACATTTTAGCGAAAATGTGCAATCATGGAAACAATCCTGCTGAAGCCGGGGTAGAGCTCATGGGTTGTAATGCAGGATGAAATGGAATGCTATTCACCATGATCTGCACCTGTCCATTCTTGCAGGAGTCTGGTGAGTTCTCGCTGTCGTCTTTACATCCCCCCATCCGACAGCGCACTGCATCCTGCACCTGGAAGGGGGGGCAGGGGGGGGGTAAGGGATGAGTAAAGGGAGGATGAATATAGAGGAGAAGAGGGACGGCACAGGGGGATGAGGGAGAGGAAGGGAAGATGGAAAGGGCAGAAGTTAGTGGAGGAGGTTCGCTTGCGATTTATTGTTGGCTTGGCGAAACGCTGGCGCGTGGGGGAACTCACTCCAAAGACATTGCATATTCATCTAATGACAGCAATGGCAGATGCTCTATGAATACAAAATTACAGGAATATGTCAAGAGAATTTTTTTTCACAATGTAGCTCAGCGTGTAGCTTATATAACAGCCAGTGGAGTGGTGCCTACAGCATGGAGCAACACTTGAAAGTAGCCTATATGAGCCTGCCTAGTGAGATCAGTGGCACAGAGTCTTAATTAAAACAGCACAGCACAGTGCATAGACATTATAACGCCCGTCGCCTGGGCCATTCAGGTGTCATATTGTTTCCACTTTATTTATCCTCCCACATACAACATCTGAGCAGAGCTACACCAACCCTCACTAGAGTACCACTGTCTAAGGATTAGTTCTGACACCGCTCTGTTGCCCAAATCAAATTGCTTATGCAGAATGCTTCATTGAGCCAACCTGAAGCTGAAGCTGCCCC
>CABFOS010039401.1:0-13412 GCA_900660315.1 Diretmoides pauciradiatus
CAATTTATCTTCAATTCAATTCAATTCAATCCATTTATTGTCTCCAAGGAGAAATTTGTCTTGGGCATCAAGACACAGCGTTATACAATCACTTACATACAACGTAAAAAACATACAGAAAAAAAGAAAAAACCAGTGCACAGTGAGAGAATGCATGACATCATTGCTATGCTTAGCGGGGTCCCACACCATCCAGTACCGTGTTCTCCCCCTTCTTGCAGTACATCTCCACAATAAGTACCTGTCATTGAGAGCTTTGATTGCTAGTGGAACAAAAGAGAACTTGAACCTGTTAAGTCTACAGTTTGGTACCCTGTACCCTGCCTGATGGCAGTACTTCAAATTCCCTATGCAGAATGTGACCTGTGTCACGAGTGATTTTAAGGCTCTGCTTCATTACTGTTCTCTCAAAGATCTCTTGTAGAGAACATGGGGGCTGCATACCGATGATTTTACCAGCCCTCTTGATCAGATTTTGAAGTTGAGATTTTAGTTTGACGGACAGGTTACCAAACCATGTAGTGATTCCATATCTGACTATGGATTCCATATTTGCTCTGTAGAACAACATCAGGATATTATTTGCTACACCATGGATCCTGAGCCTTCTCAAGAAATGCAGGCAGGTATTTACTGTAGATGTCTATCAGCTTACCAAATATCTTATTGGCCATAATCCTGCATGTGTTGCAGTTAACTGAAACCAGTATTAGTTTACTGTACTCAGTTTTCTGTGTCCATGTCCAAACTTCAGTCCAACTTGTAGTGAGACTAGCTAAATATCTCTTTCAGACTCATCAGTACTAAAAAGATAAAGACGTCGTACTTGGTAGATTGGCTGACGGGCCACATGACTGACGGTTGAGGCGCTTTGTGATAACGAGACACTATCAGCAGGTATTTTAAGAGCCAGCGGATTCTGCAGGACACTGTCACTCTCTCAGTTTCTATTAGTAGAGATCACACAGAGCCAGCCAGCAAGAAGCTCAATCTAATGTATTGAAACCTTCACATCTAACTGACACTCGATCTAATCCTCTATAAAGTGTTGCATCCAATCTATCTAACTACTAACTAGGGCTGTCACTTTTTATTCAAAGTTCGAACATTCATTCAAGCATGGGGAAGAATTCACACTGTATGACCCTTTAAATTCAAAATTTACAACAAAAAAAGTCTGTCTGTATTGCGTCAAAAATGTCTCTTTTGATAGTAAAGTTTGCCAACCCAAACTTCTATTCCATCTATTCTGCCACTTCTGCCATCTATTCCAGGGGTCGGCAACCTTTACTATCAAAAGAGACATTTTTGGCCCCTCTCCCACTAAATAAAATTAATCTGGACCCGCAAAATCTATTTGACCCTTAAAATGAAGATAACACAGTGTATCAAGTTTTATATATAGTTATACTATATATAGCTACAGAGGGATTGGAATTTATTCAAAAGCTTATTTCTAGTATGAGGTTTGAGGTTTGATGACTTTTGATGTTTTGATGTTTGGTGTGAACCATCTCACTTAAAATCAAAATAATAGTACAAATCTCAAAGACACCACACACACACCTCACTTTTTCTTTATTTCAGCGTCACAGTATCATCTCGATCTCCAAAATAATTGGTGTTTTTTTGAAAGAAAAAATAAAATAGCCATTATTTATTCAAAGCGACAGGGAGACACTGCAGAGGGGCTGAAGAGCCGCAGGTTGCCGACCCCTGCCCTATTCAGTAAACTAAACCAAACTAAACCAGTAAACCAAAACAAAATGGAGCAGACTAGTGAGCAAAGTGCCCTGAGCAGACAATCACGACACCGAAGCATCTGAGAAGCAGTGTGTGGAAGTATTTTGGGTTCTACACGGTAGATGGCAAAGTAACTACCGATAAGGCTGTTTGTCGGCGGCGGCACAGACAAGCGGAGCAACATCAGGTGCACAACCTCGTCTGACCGCTTACTACTCTGCTGGCTCCTCGCCATTAGCTCATATAAATGCCATCACCGATAAGTTAGCAAGATTCATATGCAAGGGTATGAATTTGTATTGTGTCGGGATTTCAGGATCTCATGATGGAACTGAAGCCGTGATATAAAATACCAAGTTGCACCACAATCTCAGCCTGCAGAGTATGACACCACACGGGAAAACATAGTTAATAAAATAACGAAAAAAATGTTGTCATTCATTGTAAACTGCATTACATATATTACATGGTACTTAAGGGGGTCATGGCGCATTTGAATACATTCGAAGGAATTGTGTGTCATTTCTAATTCGTTTGAACTTGATTTTTGGAAAAAGTGACAGCCCTACTACTAACTATCTTCTACTCTTGTCTGAATAATGTGGATCTGTTGTAGCCCTGGTGTCCCACAGCCTTCAGTATGGGTCAGGCTACTCAAGATATCCAGATGATCATTTACTGGATAGGAAATAGTGTGAACACTGTCGGTGAGGCTGGATTCCTCTAGAAATATCAGGTCACATTTTCTCAGAGTGCTGGAGAACAAGGAACTGACAGGACTAAATGTTCCCATTAAAGCAACCGACAGAGATATCATTGTTTCCACAGACAAAGTGCAGCATCCCTAATTGGTTGTAGCCCTTTTACGACTCAGATAAGGTAGAGTATTTACATAGCAGCTATCAGGTTGGTCCTGGTACTTTCCAGCATCAAGTTACCTTTTAATGCTGCAGTATCTTGTGAGATTTGCTTAAATGCCACACAATGAAATATCTTCCACATTTGAGAATCCATAAACGCCAGACGTTAAAGCAGAGACGGCGTATGCATAGTGTTTGAGTGTTTGAATATGTGATTGTGTTCTATTTAGAGGCTGTGGCTGAGTGGAGATGAGTCCAGACTGTCTGACAGCGCTAGAGGAGGTGTTGGTGTCATCTCTCTGGCATGCAGCCGGCCAAAGATACTGCAGTCAGACTCAGACTACACTGTGGATGTCTGTCGAGAATCACTATCAATCAAATTCAAGGTTTGTTAAAAACTCCTGAATGCAACTGTTCCATGTGTATGATATGTATAGTAAATGATGGATATAAAATGCACATATACTGTGGATTTACAGACCAGACCAATATGTGCTGGTTAAACAGAGAGGTGTTTGGAATCTCTATCAGGAGGGAGATAAGCAGTGAAAAGCTACTTTACCCTAAATGGACACTAACAGCCAAAGGTCTTCGAACTGCCCTCATGGTGCTTTTTTCCAGTTATCTCCTAACTTGGTCCACATGCAGTCTTTATAAAGGGCTACCTGCAATGAAGAGCTGTGCAGTTATACAGCAGAGTCACCAGGAGCAGATCTGCACTCTCTTCAGCTGATTCTCCTTCTGTCTGTGGACCTCCACCCTCAACCATGGGTGATGCACTGATGGCCGAGTTTGGAAAGGCTGCTGTTTACCTGAGGAAGTCGGATAAGGAGCGCCTGGAAGCCCAGACCAGGCTTTTTGACATCAAAACTGAGTGCTTTGTTGTTGACGACAAGGTGGAATATGTCAAGGGACAGATCCAAAGCAAGGATGGAGGGAAGGTAACTGTCAAGAAGGAGGATGGAACAACAGTGACTGTGAAGGAGTCCGACGTCCACCCGCAGAACCCGCCAAAATTTGATAAAATTGAAGACATGGCAATGTTCACTTTCCTCCATGAGCCCGCCGTGCTGTTTAACCTCAAAGAGCGTTACGCCGCATGGATGATCTACACCTACTCAGGGCTCTTCTGTGTGACAGTGAACCCCTACAAGTGGCTTCCTGTCTATGACTCTGAGGTGGTGGCAGCCTACAGGGGGAAGAAGAGAACCGAGGCTCCCCCTCATATCTTCTCCATATCAGATAATGCCTACCAGTACATGCTCACCGACAGGGAGAACCAGTCTGTTCTCATCACTGGAGAATCTGGAGCTGGGAAGACTGTCAACACCAAGAGGGTCATCCAGTACTTTGCCAGCATTGCTGCAGTTGGAGGTGCAGGCAAGAAGGATACTAGCAAGGGAACACTGGAGGATCAAATCATCCAGGCAAACCCTGCACTGGAGGCTTTCGGTAATGCCAAAACAATGAGAAATGACAACTCATCCCGCTTTGGAAAATTCATCCGAATTCATTTTGGAACCAGTGGCAAGTTATCCTCTGCTGACATTGAAACGTACCTATTGGAGAAGTCACGTGTCACCTATCAGCTCAAGGGTGAGAGAAACTATCACATTTTCTTCCAGATATTGTCCAATCAGAAGCCAGAGCTATTAGACATGATGTTGATCACTAACAACCCATATGACTACTCCTACATCTCCCAAGGAGAGGTAACAGTAGCATCCATCAACGACTCAGAGGAGCTGCTGGCCACTGACAGCGCCTTTGATGTGCTTGGCTTCACTCCAGAGGAGAAGATGGGACTATATAAGCTAATTGGTGCCATTATGCACTTTGGCAACATGAAGTTTAAGCAGAAGCAGCGTGAGGAGCAGGCTGAGCCTGACGGAACAGAGGCTGCTGACAAGTCAGCTTATCTTATGGGGCTGAACTCTGCAGACCTCATCAAAGGGCTATGCCATCCCAGAGTCAAGGTAGGAAATGAATATGTCACCAAAGGCCAAGGTGTAGACCAAGTCTACTACTCCCTCGGTGCACTGGGTAAGTCAGTGTATGAAAAGATGTTCAACTGGATGGTGGTGAGAATCAACCAGTCCCTTGCCACAAAACAGCATCGCCAATACTTCATAGGAGTACTGGACATTGCTGGATTTGAGATCTTTGATTTCAACACCTTTGAGCAACTGTGCATTAACTTCACTAATGAGAAACTGCAACAGTTTTTCAATCATCACATGTTTGTTCTTGAGCAGGAGGAATACAAAAAAGAAGGTATTGATTGGGAGTTCATTGACTTTGGGATGGACTTGCAAGCTTGTATTGATCTCATTGAGAAGCCACTGGGGATCATGTCTATTTTGGAGGAAGAATGCATGTTTCCCAAGGCCAGCGACCAGACATTCAAGTCCAAGCTCTATGATAATCATCTGGGCAAGAACAAAATGTTTGAGAAGCCAAGGCCTGCAAAGGGGAAAGCAGAGGCACATTTTGCCCTGGTCCACTATGCAGGCACAGTTGACTACAACATTTCCGGATGGCTGGTCAAAAACAAGGACCCTCTGAATGAAACGGTGGTTGGGCTTTTCCAGAAATCCTCCCTTAAGCTCCTCAGTGTGCTCTTTTCAACCTATGCAGCGGGTGACAGTGGCGATAAAGGAAGTGGCAAGGGGGCCAAGAAGAAAGGTTCTTCCTTCCAGACAGTGTCTGCACTTCACAGGGAAAATCTTAACAAGCTGATGACCAACCTGAAGACCACCCACCCCCACTTTGTCCGTTGTCTGATTCCAAATGAGAGAAAAACTCCAGGCATCATGGATAACTGCCTTGTAATGCATCAGCTACGCTGTAATGGTGTACTAGAAGGTATCAGAATCTGCAGGAAGGGCTTCCCAAACAGGGTGCTTTATGGTGACTTCAAACAACGGTACAGAATTCTGAATGCCTCCGCCATTCCTGAGGGCCAATTTATTGACTGCAAGAAGAGTGCAGAAAAGCTGCTGGGCTCACTGGACATTGATCACACACAGTACAAGTTCGGTCACACAAAAGTCTTCTTCAAAGCAGGCTTGCTGGGTACATTAGAGGAGATGCGAGATGAGCAACTCTCTCGCATCATCACTAGAATCCAAGCTAATGCCAGGGCACTTCTCATGAGGGCGGAGTTTACTAAGCTTGTGGAACGCAGAGATGCCCTAATGGTTATCCAGTGGAACGTTCGCTCTTTCCTGGGTGTTAAGAACTGGCCCTGGATGAAGTTGTTCTTCAAAATCAAGCCCCTGCTGAAGAGCGCCGAGTCAGAGAAGGAGATGGCCAACATGAAGGACGAGTTCAACAAGTTGAAGGAAGCCCTGGAGAAATCTGAAGTGAGACGAAAGGAGCTAGAGGAGAAAATGGTGACTGTTCTCCAAGAGAAGAATGACCTAACTCTGCAAATTCAGTCTGAGCAGGATACCTTAACAGATGCTGAAGAACGATGTGAACAACTTATAAAGAGCAAGATTCAACTCGAAGCCAAGTTGAAGGAGATGACAGAAAGAATGGAGGATGAAGAGGAGATCAATGCAGATCTCACAGCTAAGAAACGGAAGCTGGAAGATGAGTGCTCTGAGTTGAAGAAAGATATAGATGACCTTGAGCTAACATTGGCCAAGGTTGAAAAAGAGAAACATGCCACAGAGAACAAGGTGAAAAATCTCACTGAAGAGATGGCTTCCCAAGATGAGAACATCATGAAGTTAACCAAAGAGAAGAAATCACTGCAGGAGGCTCATCAGCAGACACTGGATGACCTTCAGAGTGAAGAAGACAAAGCCAATACCTTGACCAAAGCCAAAGCTAAGCTGGAGCAACAGGTGGATGATCTGGAGGGCTCCCTGGAGCAAGAAAAGAAAGTCAGGATGGATCTTGAACGTGCAAAGAGGAAACTCGAGGGAGATGTGAAACTGACCCAGGAGAGTTTGATGGACTTGGAGAACGACAAACAACAGCTGGAGGAGAAACTCAAGAAGAAAGACTTTGAGGTCACCCAGCTGAATGGAAGAATAGAAGACGAGCAGATCACTGGAGTTCAGCTCCAAAAGAAGCTGAAAGAAAACCAGGCAAGAATTGAGGAGCTTGAAGAGGAGCTTGATGCTGAGCGTGCAGCCCGGGCTAAAGTAGAAAAGCAGCGCTCTGATCTTTCTCGTGAGCTGGAGGACATTAGTGAGCGCCTGGAGGAAGCCGGCGGCGCCACATCTACCCAGGTGGAACTCAATAAGAAGAGAGATGCTGAATTCCAGAAGCTGCGCAGGGAGCTGGAGGAGTCCACCCTCCAACATGAGGCTACTGCAGCCTCCTTGAGGAAGAAGCATGCTGACAGCGTGGCTGAACTGGGTGAACAGATTGATAACCTGCAGCGTGTCAAGCAGAAGCTGGAGAAGGAAAAAAGTGAGCTGAAGCTGGAGTTGGATGACTTGTTATCTAATATGGAGAGTGTGGTAAAGGCCAAGTCAAACATTGAGAAGACATGCCGTTCAATGGAAGACAATATGAACGAGTATAAAAGTAAATATGAGGAGGTTCAAAGGACCATCAATGACTTCACCACCCAGAGGGCCAAGCTGCTCACTGAAAATGGAGAGCTTGGACGTCAGCTGGAGGAGAAAGAGTGTCTGATATCACAGCTGACCAGAGGGAAAAGCTCTTACACCCAGCAGTTGGAAGATCTACGCAGACAGCTGGAAGAGGAAGTCAAGGCAAAGAATGCCCTTGCCCACGCTGTGCAATCTGCCCGTCATGACTGTGATCTGCTCAGAGAGCAGTTTGAGGAGGAACAGGAGGCCAAGGCCGAGCTGCAGAGAGCACTTTCCAAAGCCAACACTGAGGTCTCAACTTGGAGGACAAAATATGAAACGGATGGAATCCAGAGAACAGAGGAACTGGAAGATGCAAAGAAGAAGCTGGTTCAGAGGCTGCAGGAAGCAGAGGAGGCCATCGAGGCTGTAAACGCAAAGTGTTCCTCTCTTGAGAAGGCCAAGCACCGTCTCCAAAATGAGATTGAGGACCTGATGTTGGACCTTGAAAGATCCAATGCAGCATCGGCATCCCTGGACAAAAAGCAAAGAGCTTTTGACAAAGTCATGGTTGAGTGGAGGCAAAAGTATGAGGAGTCACAATGTGAACTGGAGGCCTCTCAGAAGGAGGCTCGATCTCTGAGCACTGAGCTCTTCAAACTGAAGAACGCCTATGAGGAGTGCTTGGATCAACTTGAGACCATAAAGAGAGAGAACAAGAACCTCCAAGAGGAGATCTCTGATCTCACAGACCAACTTGGTGAGGGTGGCAAAAGCACCCATGAACTGGAGAAGCTTCGGAAGCAGCTGGAGCAAGAAAAAGCCGAGCTCCAGTCAGCACTGGAGGAGGCAGAGGGTTCCCTGGAGCATGAAGAGAGCAAGATCCTCAGAGCCCAGCTGGAGTTCAACCAAGTGAAGGCTGATATGGAGCGGAAACTGGCTGAAAAAGATGAGGAAATGGAGCAGGCCAAGAGAAACTATCAACGAATGGTTGAGTCCCTCCAGTCCTCTCTAGAATCTGAGACCAGGAGCCGCAACGAGGCCCTGAGAGTTAAGAAGAAGATGGAAGGTGACCTCAACGAGATGGAAATACAGCTCAGCCAAGCCAACAGGCAGGCAGCCGATGCACAGAAACAGCTTAAGAGCCTCCACGCATTCCTGAAAGACACTCAGTTACAGCTAGATGAGGCGTCTCATGGAAACGACGACCTGAGAGAGAATATTGCTCTGCTGGAACGCCGAAACAATCTAATCCAGGCTGAGCTGGAGGAAGTGAGAGCCGCCTTCGAGCAGACGGAACGAGGTCGGAAGTTGGCCGAACAGGAGCTGACTGAAGCAACAGAGCGCATGCAGCTTCTGCACTCCCAGAACACCAGCCTCATTAATCAGAAGAAGAAGCATGAAGCAGACCTTCTCCACCTGCAGACTGAGATGGAAGAAGCCATACAAGAGAACCGCAATGCTGAGGAGAAGGCTAAGAAGGCCATTACGGATGCAGCCATGATGGCTGAGGAGCTGAAGAAGGAGCAAGACACCAGTGCCCATCTGGAGCGCATGAAGAAGAACATGGAGCAGACCATTAAAGACTTACAGCACCGCCTGGATGAGGCCGAGCAGATAGCCATGAAGGGTGGCAAAAAGCAGCTTCAGAAGCTGGAGGGACGCATCAAGGAACTGGAGAATGAACTGGAGGCAGAGCAGAAGAGGGGAATAGAGTCCATCAAAGGGGTGCGCAAGTACGAACGGCGCATCAAGGAGCTCACTTACCAGACAGAGGAAGACCGCAAGAACATGGCTCGGCTCCAGGACCTGGTGGATAAACTGCAGCTGAAGGTCAAGTCCTACAAGCGCACAGCTGAGGAAGCTGAGGAGGCAGCAAATGTCAATATGGCAAAGTTCCGCAAGTTGCAGCATGAATTAGAGGAGGCCGAGGAGAGGGCCGACATCGCCGAGTCTCAGGTGAACAAGCTGAGGGCAAAGACCAGGGATGGATCCTCCAAGAAGAGTCTGGACGAGTGAGGAAAGCCCAACATCACAGGTGTGTTGATAAGCACTGAGTAATCACTCTGGTATAAAGCAGTGTAGAACACTATAGTATCATCTCATCTTACTGTCAGGTATAAACCATGTGTCTACAAAATATGTTTTTCAGGAAGAAAGAAAAGGAAGTAATGCTTATGCAGGGTCTTTGTAGGTTTCAACAAGTTAAAGGATGATTCCGGTCATTTTCAAAGTTAACTATTTCCTCATGTTAGTGTGTGTTTGTGACTTATGGGAACAAAAAGTTTTGAAATTGGTCCAGTATTTAGTATTTTATGGTTGTTCAGCATGTTGAGCTACCGGCTCAATGTTTCCTTTCAGGACAAGTTTTGACCTAAACGTACGTTTTCTGTAAGTGTTTTTTCTTTGCCACTAACAGGCTCCGATTGTTGTTCTAAGTGTAAAAATTGATCCCTATTGAGAAATGAAAAGATTGTCTTTACCTTTTGCTTGATCCGGTCTTGTTTTTGTCTTAGCTTCTACAACTAGCCACCTTCACGGCTACAAACAGTGAACAAAGATCTAGTAGTGAGAAGACGTCTCAATCCTGTCTCACTCTTTAACAACGGGACTTCTCCAGTTCAACGAGAAATCTCGTTTTGAAATTTCGCGACAAGTGAGACCTCTTGTTACTACTAGATCTTTGTTCGCGGTTTGTAGCCGTGACGGTGGCTAGCTAGAAGCTAAGACAATAACAAGACAAAATCAAGCAAAAGGTGCAGACAGTCTTTTCATTTCTCTATAGGGATCAATTTGTATACTTAGAACAACAATCGGAGCCTGTTAGTGGCAAAAGAAACGCTTATAGAAAACGTACGTTTAGGTCAAAACTTGTCCTGAAAGGAAACATTGAGCCGGTAGCTCTGTCGCTGAACAACCACCGATACGTAAACACTGACCAATTTCATTTTTTTTTTGTTCCCATCAGTCACAAACACACACTAACATGAGGAAATAGAGTTAACTTTGAAAATGACCGGAATTATCCTTTAAATTTAAGACTTTTAAAGCCTTTTTTAAGACCATCATGAATACAATTTAAGACCCATTTCATGTCCATACTAGCAAAAAAAGTATGAAGGATATGATGGAAAATCGGAGTTCCAGAATTACTTGCAATTGATTCATTAATTAACATGACTACACAGAACTCTTTCCAAAATAAAATAAAATAAAAGCGAGACTGAACTTTATAACTTTATCAAAGTAACTTTTTTAATTTAAGACCTGTCAAAATTGTATTTAAGGCATTTTAAGACAATTTAAGGCATAAAATTCAGATTATTGGATTTAAGACTTTTTAAGACGTATGTTACGTTCTCACAGATGCCTCCTATGATCTTTTGATCAATGGGTTTTAAAAGGTTTCCTGGGCCCAAAAGGTCATGAACCTCAAAACATAAATGATCACGGAAACTAAACTACTAAGTAAAAAACACAAAGTGATGGTTTTTCTCCAACAGCAGTGATACTGTTGGTTTGTGTATCACAGAATACGGTCAATTCATCCACACGTGATGAAAAGAGCTGTTTTGTCTACTAAACTGTATATTGATGCAGTTCTATGACAAGCTTAACTGTCTCTTCTTCGATTGGTAATTTACTGACACTGTGAATCTGTTTTGATTGACAGGTGTTCCAGTGCCTCAGTCTTTGGAGGGATCACCATGGCAACAACATAACATACATACATTCAATGAAGAACTGAGAACACGTTTAGATGTTTAGATCAGTGGTTTTCAACCTTTTCCGACCGCGACCCCTAAAAAACGTATATTGAAACTCGCAACCTCTCCTCCAATGTAACACATTGACCTTAACCCCTAAATGTAGCGCTCAGTACCAAATTTTAAGCAGAACTAAATGTTGTGTTCCAAATGAGCAATAATGGCAACATAATATTGATATCAATACCCAGGTTTGATAGCCAACATTTTAAGTTATTAAATGAAAATAGACATTTTTGGCGCTGAAATAATTTTAATTTCACATCCATGTTTTTCCTACCGACTCTACTGACAAAAGTAAACAACACTTACACATGATATCACTCAATGAAGTGTTTACTTTTGTTTGCTGATCAATTATGCTGATAACATCATCACATGCAAAATTGTTCGCTTACCATATATATATCTATATATATATAATAAAAATAATAATCCAACCAACATCCTGCGACCCTTTCAAATGATCTCGGGACCCCTCGGGGGTCGCGATCCCCAGGTTGAGAACCACTGGTTTAGATGATATTATAGTAATAGTTCAGAAAGCATTCTTGACTGACTAAAGCATGATTTTCACTTAGCATCACCTTTAACACGCAAAAACACAAACATACCAAGTATTGACTAAATGCAACTTGTCTGTTCATCGTGATGTTTGTCAATCATCTATGGATCCTGGAAGTGCTGATCATTTTAAGTTGAAAGTGTAACAAAATGCTTGGTGCAGTTGTATTGGAAATACTAACATCCTGCTTTTGGTTTCATGGTACTTCAACTTTACAAAGTGAGAATCCTCTGATCAGTAATCTGACATGTTGAAGTGAATTCTCCTGTGTTTCTCATTATCTAATCACTGTATGCAGGTCTGAGGTCAGTCACAGTTAAAGACACTGGTGCTAATCTAGAGGTGAACACTCCAAATAATCTGGATTGACTAAACCACTGCAAGTAAACTGGCTGTTGCATGGTTCATCTGAAGACTTCAACTATTCCACCAAAGTGTCCAGTCTGAGAAGTTATCCATTATAGGTCCCATATTATTCAGTTTTCATCATTTAGCTCTAAATCCTAAATCCTATATCATCTCAATCCTGGACCCTGATTGGCCAATGGCACCAGCTTCTCTAATTCAACCTGCTGCAGGCTTTCGGTTCAAATGCAGCAATCTGGCCTGATTGGACGGATTGAAGTACATCTTTATTGAGGGAGCCAATCAGGACTGAGTCCAGTTGTGATGCGTTTGCTGGAGTTGGTCTGACACCGTTTGTCCCTAAATGCAATAACTTTAAATTCAATCACAACGTCAGATTTTAACATCTTCATTAAACATTTTTGATTGTATATGAAATAAATAGAAGTTGAATTCCTATGATATGGGACCTTTAAACTGTTACATGATCAACCTGTAGAAGGACTGCATGAAGAAGGGAAGACAGGATTATTGGATATTGTAATTAATCTACAGTAATAAAGTCACTGCTCTGCACTAAGACTCATTGCTTCCTGTATGTTCTTATGACTGTTCAGCTTGATGGATGCTCTGCAGTAGCAGCATTCAACCACGTGGTTTCAGTCCAACCAATCTTGGAACCCAGACTCTATTATGGATAACGATAGTAGACTCTGGGATCAACGCCCACTGTGTCTGGGTTATCCGGTCTAGCCAGCGGATCCGAAGAAACGTCTTCCTCTTCCGGGCGCCGATCATTTAGTTTTTAGTTTTTACGGTCATTTTTTATATCAAACTTTTGCCATATCCTGTCAGCAATTAAGCTAACACATCACGTTTGTCAAATAAATATGTTAAACAAAGCAATTGCACTGTAAAACGACTCGCGGATAGCGACTTCCTCTTCCGGGGACCAGGCATCCGCACGTGCTTAGTATGGACCTTTTTCACACTTCCGTATTTTTGGACCGGAAACACGTAACGACTGTGGAATTCGACTTCTGGCAATTGTTAAAGAAATGGCGCAAGCTAAAAACAAAAGCTACTGCAGCGTACCAGGCTGCTTTTCTTATGCCCTAAAGCAGCCATATCTTTCTTTTCATTCATTCCCAAGCGACATTGAAGTGAGAAAGAAATGGATTCAAGCGATCAGGCGGGAGGAAGGACCGAATTTCATGATACGAAAGGGCAGTACACAAGTTTGCAGCAGACATTTCACCTCCGGAGACTACGTTTTGGGGCTAAGTGTCAGCCGCTTGAAACCCGAGGCTGTTCCAAGCCTTATTATTTGGAATGACTTTACACCTCCTATCAGAGAGTCTGTGTTTGATCAATGTGGCAAACAGCAGTACGTACAGCTGTCTTAAGTGGCTTTGGAAAGCCAAACGAACGAGATGGCAAATAAAGCTGCTAAACTGGACCATGATTATGCAACACCACCTAGCGCAGGTAAGACATTCTACTTCCTGTTGACTACATAGCATGTGTTCATGACAGATGTGTCATGGTGCTGAACCCCTACAGTTTAAAAGCATCTTAT
>CABFOS010039402.1:0-11788 GCA_900660315.1 Diretmoides pauciradiatus
CTTGCGGCCGCAGCTCGCAACAGCCGCTTCGACAATGGCAGAGCGGAACAAGGCCCACTCGGACTCTATGTCCCCCAATGCGCCCGGGACGCGGTCGAAGCTCTGCCGGAGGTGGGAGTTGAAGACCATCTTGATAGGTTCTTCCGCCAGGCGTTCCCAGCAGACCCTCACTACTCGTTTGGGCCTACCAGGTCTGCGTGGCGGCTTCCCCTGCCATCTGATCCAACTCACCACCAGGTGGTGATCAGTTGACAGCTCTGCTCCTCTCTTTACCCGAGTGTCTAGAACATACGGCCGCAGGTCAGATGATACGACTATAAAGTCGATCATTGACCTACGAGCTAGGCTATCCTGGTGCCACGTGCACGGATGGACAGCCTTATGTTCGAACATGGTGTTCGTTATGGCCAAACTGTGACTCGCACAGAAGTCCAATAACTGAACGCAGCTCAGGTTCAGATCAGGCAGGCCGTTCCTCCCAATCACGCCCCTCCAGGTCACGCTGTCATTGCCACAATCATTCATTGTATTTAAAAAAATATGTCAACATTTTTAAAATGTGTTTCCACAGTACAATGTATTATCACAACTTAATTTAATTTACAGGAGCTTCTGTCTCTGGCTCATGAACGTCTTTCTCTTGCAGCTTGTCTAAATCTACGTCAAACTCCTTCTGTGCATAACAATAACAGAAACACTGCATGGCTGTTTGTGATGACCAAATGAGGCAGAAATCCTCCAGCAGCTAAACAAACATGTCTGTCCTCCATATTAAATAAACATTTTCTAATTATTCAGCTACATCAACATCATATGCCTTTATATGAGCTGGAACAGATGAATCCAGTGTTGACTGGATCTTGGCTAGATCTCGGGTTTGGGCAATACTGTACTCGAAGCTGACGTTATGTAGTGTGTAACCCATACCTTGAGATAGAAAAAGGCTTTTCTGATGGCTGCCCACAATTTTTGCAAGTAAACCAATATATAGGGGGAAAGAGTTTGCGTTGAGTGGTGCTCCTCCAAAAGGCCGGGGAATGTATTTTCCATATTAATATGCCCTGTGATACTAACACATTTTGTCATGGCAGAGGTTTGGTTTCTGTAATGTGCAACATACAGTAATGTTCATCTGAGGCTATACAGTACTATAAAGGAAATCCTTAACTATTTTTGTTCTACATCCATGTGGAATACCTGCTGTTCTTGAAAGGTGGTCGCCATACGGCCTGCTGCGATTCTCCCCAGAGCCAAACTGGTCCCTCCCCTCCTAATAGCCTTTTAATGAAGACTGAACAAAGTTACCATTCACAGCCCAGATAACTGAGGTGTTGTTAAGCTTAATTGCTTTGTAATTCTTGGCTGTAGGACATGGTTCAGACTCTGAAAAAGATAGAGAAAAAAAGTCTGACTTCAGTTTGTCAAAAGAGATCAGTAGGAATTTATTATTTGCTTTTTTAAATACGTGTACAGCTCATTTTTCTGCCATTGCTCCACTGCTCAGTCACTGGCAGTCGTCTCAAACTTAATTTCAAATGGAGGTCCTCCAACACAGAAATGTTTCTGAGACAACATGATGTTAGATGTGTCATGGCATGTATAGCGCTTAGTCGAACCAGGGCCAGCGTTGCATGAGGCGGCGGTGGTGGTGTCATGTTAAACAAAGCAGCAGAGGTAGAAGCCATCTCTTGACAACAAGAGGGCATCCAATCACTGCAATCACCCCTACAGATTGAGAACAGGCCAGAAGGATAAAAATATACATGAAAGAATGAAGAAGAGACTGCTAAAGCATTTTTGCTTCTTGCTACACAAGCAGATGTCCAGAACAGAATCCAAACAACGACACAGAGGATGAGATAAACACATGGAACCTGAAAACAGCTCTCCACGAGATAGAGAACTACACATGTGAATCGTAGAAATAAAATGCATAGAACACAGAAATAATACAGAAAGTAATACTGCACTTGGTTTAGTCGCTAAATCATTGTACATTCATCAAGCTTCATGCATTCAGATTTTCTGAACATGTTTTTGCTTCCCACTTCTCTGGCTCATGTGCTACATTTCACCATAGCATGTTTTGTGCTGCCTGCTGGTTATGCCACTCTCTCATGAGAACCCCAGCCTGTTCATTGCATTTTATTTCTATTGTGTCGAGATGAACCACTTCACAGTTAAATGCATTTAAATTAATGACTGATAATATAATTGACCTTAGGAAGCACTTCTTTGCAAAGACACAGAGGTGATCAGCAAATTGAATTTTCCCTGAATAACAAAGGGAATATGTGCTGTTGTGCACAACTGTATACCACTAAAGAGTGCATAACTGCTACAGTAGAAAGTGTTCAGATTGAAGACATTGATCACAGGTTTTTATCCAGTCTAAAAATGTCTGTAACTCTGCTGTTTTGGATTGTGGATGATCTACAATTTGACAAAAAAAGTTTTAAGGTAACAATACAGCATAGTGAGAGCTGAGCGTGGCTTCCTACTGTCGAAACGTGGCAGCAGGTCCTCTTTTCATATAAATAATGCTAAAAACACAAAGTCTCCTCACTCACATCAGAACTGTCACAAGTAAACACAAAAGGTCTCTAAAACCTATGGCAGGAGACACATACATACCGTAGCTAGCATACATACAAATATACATATATGCAAATACACCAAAACTATAACCTTAACAAGATAATGGCATTTCAGAATCAGAAATCATAATTTGATATAAAAATATATAAAATTAAAAGTAAAATCAAAAGAAGTGTCATCTGAAATGGTTAGGGAAACAATAATCTCAAATCCTGTTCCATTGTGCGATCCATTGGCAATTCAATGTATCAGTGTCTTTGTGAACACACACATTTTAATGTCTATGAGAGCCACAAATGTGTTTAGCAGCCATTTTGAAAGCAGCCACTAGATGAGTCCAATATTGGAGTGTAAAATGTCCACAGACACAAAGAGAGGAACAAGGTCCTTAGCTCTCTGGCCAGCCAGCGAGGTAACATGAAAACTACACATTTATCTACAGACTGAGGTATCTCTGACTGCAGGGCATGGTGGGTGTATGTTCCAATGCAGAGGTCGATTCACCTCTTAACCCTGTTCAGTTCTTAAGAGACCTGCGTCACTGTGGACATAAAAGGGCTTGGGGGGCTTGTCCTGTCAACCCAGACATATGTTTCACTTCTGTACACTGACACTGAGACTGACAGAAATCCTTTAAGGAATAGAAATGTTCTACCAGGACAAAGTTGAGTATCTTCTTAGTGTTTTATTTTCCAAAATTCACATCTGGATTTCCTGGAAAGTAGCGTCCTTCACTGACAGACCAGTCAATGGTCAAAATGTGGTCAGCCATACTTTTATGGAAACAAGTGTCACTATTTGGAGATTTGTGAAAGTATCATTCCTATGATAAAATCTCTCGTTTTATTTCTGAGAATGACAATAAAACTGACACTCTCACTTGCTTGCTCTCCCTCCATGAAAAAGAACAGTCCCCTTCAGTCAGCTTTATTCAGGTTGTCTGCCATATGTTTTTCCACAAATTGTTTCTCAACTTTGCTCTATATCCTCATCTCATGATCGGGGCTCTGGTCCAGCGAGGGCTCCCTGGTGCTGATCATGGATGCTGAAGGGCCTTGGTTGACTCCAAAGGGAGAAACGGCTGGTGATCGAGCTGCCAGTGGGGACAGAGAAGGGGAGAAGCTAGGGGACATGGCTGCTGATGAGATAGAGCCCTCATGACTGATAGGAGACCTGCGGAGTGAGGCCAAGTGGGGAAATGTCCGTCCAATCACGGGCACCTTAGGAGGTACTGACATGGCCCCTGGGTGGGCCACTGCTGTGATGAGTGGTGGGGGGTCAATCCTAGGTTTGGGGTCCAGTTTGGGCTTGGGCTGGAAGGGCTGGCGTGGGTTCTGGTTCTGTTGGGCTGTTTCATCTTTCAGCCTGGCAATCTCTGTGAAGACGTTAGCCAGAGGCTGGAACTGAGGGCACCAATTGAGCAGGTAATCCCAGTTATAGCTTCCACGCAGCTCCTCATCACTGGCAACGATAGCTGTGAGAGAGCCATCCACTGAAGGTTTACCATCCTCAGGGAAGGCGTAATCCTTGGGCAGAGAAATGTTGAGGCCGCGGCCTACTCCCAGGTACCCACCTCCCTCATCCCTATAGGATGGGAGCTGGCCAGAGAGCAAGGTTCCACTGAGACTGCCTCCCAGTTTCTTTCCTTTGAACCAGGTGCTGCCCTCCAAGGCTGCAGGCTCACATGAGATATCAGATAGCTGGTCAGCATCCTGCTGGATTCCAGAGTCTGGCCCTCTGGCAGAAATGTGCTCTTGCATGGATGAGGTGATGGAGGCAACGCGGGGGTATTCATTTATCATCCTGATCTCATCATCCTCAGCTGCCTCAGCTGATCCTCTCCCGCTGGAGTGAGAGGGGTCCAGAGAGCCTCCTCTGGTGTAGGGACCCCCACCTGCCCCGCCCTGATCTCCAGCGTAGCCTGGCAAAGTCTGGTGGTAGATCCTTTCACCCCCTGGGCCTGACTTGGAATCATCAAGTTTTTGTAGAGCAGTTCCCGAGGCAACGGTTCGATTCCCTGTATCCTGGCTTTTCTTCCTTCTGCGTGACTTGACCAGGAACACCACCACGGCCATGACAACAAGCAATATAATGACCCCAAGGGACACAGCAATGATGGTAACCAGCAGGATATTGACGTCAGGAGCCAGGCCGAAGTTGGTGTTGGTGACGTCGATGGAGATCTGGGCTGTAGTGGTACGGGATGTATCCAGGGGACTATGAGCTGCCACATCCAAGGTCATCAGCCTGGTTTCCCGTTTGGCCCGGCCTGACCCACTGCTACTACTGCTGCCTGAACTGTCCATCTTGAGGAAGAACACCCCAGTGGTTTTGTTGACATCAAAATACGGAGAGATGGTGGGAAGGGAGTAGAGCACGATACCATCCACCCCTCCATCCTCATCATTAGCCTGGACCTGGCCAATGCTCTGGCCCTTCTTGGCTTCCTCTGGAACTTCGAAGGAGAAACCAGAAGATGTGAAGATCGGATCATACTCATCCTCACCTGTGATGAACACTTGTACAGTCACAGTGGCTGAGTGATTGCCTGAATCCACTGCCACCGCTACAAAGGTAAAGGAGTTCACCTTCTCAAAGTCAAAGGACAATTTGGCTCTGATCTCTCCCGAGTTCTGGTCCACAGTGAAGCTCTCCTTCCCTGCAGCAGATCGCTCTACTATGGAGTACTTTAGTTGGCCGAAGACCCCTGTGTCATGATCAATAGCGTGGAGAACAGTCACAGCTGAGTTTGCTGGTTGGTTCTCCCTGATACTGGCTGTTAGGATTTCCACAGGGAAGAACGGATGATTGTCATTTATGTCTTTCACCTCAACCATGACTGGAGCCAGGGCAAAGTGACCCTGGCCATCCGTAGCCTGGATGATGACAATATGGGTTGGTCGATGCTCACGGTCGAGCGGTCTCTGAAGGCGCAAGGCTCCAGTCCTTTGGTCCATAGTAAACAAATCCACCTCATCACCAGAGCTGATAGTGTACTGGATCTCAGCATTGGGAGTTGAGTCTAGGTCTGTCAAAACAGAAAATAGACTACAATTAATTGAGAGAGAAAGTAAGAAAGATAAATGGTCAGAATTAGAAACAGAAAGACGAATGGACAGAGAGAAGCCCTGTTGCCCACCTGTGGCAGTCAGTCGTATGATCTCAGTCCCAGCGGCAGCCCCCTCGCTCAGTGACACGGTGTATTCTGCTCTGCTGAACACTGGGGGGTTATCATTCACATCACCAATAGTTATCACTGCGGCAACACTAGAACTCCGCTGGGGGACACCGCGGTCTGACACCACCACGGTGAGATTGTAGAGCGGCTTGGCTTCAAAGTCAAGCCCCTCAGCCAATAGCAGTGTTCCAACAGTTTGAAAGCCCCGGCCTTCCAAGAAGCGCACACTGCTTTCTATCTGGAATACATTCCCTTCATTGCCGTTGGAAATAGCAAAGTCAAAGCCACAGTTTTCACGAGAGAGGTCACTGTCAAAGGCCTCAAGAGTCAGAATGGTTGCCCCTGGGATGGTGTCCTCAGAAACTGTAGCCCTGGAAATAGAACAACAGTCATTACACATATAAAAACAGCTACTGGTACACATGATATCTTTCAATGAAGTCCAAATTCTTATGGATGTATAAGGACTGACCTGTACTCTGATTGGTGGAACAGAGGAGCGTTGTCATTGACATCAGAGATTTGGACCTGGACAGTGGTAAGGGAGGAGAGGGTAGGGGAGCCGCGGTCACGAGCCTCTATGACAATACTGACCGAGGGATGCTCAGGGTCAAACTCAGCTCTATGATTGATAAATAGGGTTCCTGGATACCGGGGGCAGAGAGAGGAAGTCAGACATATATATCACAACCTGTACCTCACATCCAACCTGTAAACATTGAGATATATTATATCAGATACTGCATTCACATTCATGCATATCTTGACTATAAAAAAGGAAAATGACATAGTGGGCTAAAATGTGTCCATATTTTAATGAGTCTAGCAGTATGAAAGAAAGCCTCTGTACCATTGCTGGGATCAATGTAGAAGCCCTCCTGGGTTGATGACATCACTCTGTAGGTGACCTTTCCGTTCTCTCCAGAGTCTCTGTCAGTTGCTGTTACCGTGACAACAGCACTTCCTGGTGGAGTGTGCTCAGGCAGAGTTACCTGGGTGCAAAAAATATATATATATATATAAAAAAAGCATCATGACAAAAGAAAACAAAGACTAGCCAACAACGGAACACATTCATAATTCATAAGTTCAACTTGCACAAAACTTCGAGTGGGGAAAATTGTGTTTTATATCTTAGTTCCTGTTTTTCCTGAGCATGTGCTAAAACTAAGGTCATTTCCTGAGAGTAGTAAATATACGGTAGTAAATATTACAAGTTCATCTCTGCAACCTTTCCTCAGTCAAGATGAGGCAGTTAAGTTTAATGACCCTCACTGTGTGTGTGTGTGTGTGTGTTTGCAAGAATGTGTGCATGTGTGCACGTTTATATGTGAGTGAGTACGCCTGACACACATGCTTGAGTGCTGTGTGTTTGCAGTATGTGTACATTTGCACAAGTGCAATTTTTTACTTTCATGATGAAGCAATCTGTAGGAAAAATAGCTTCCGAAGCAAATTTATGACCCTGTCTATCCCACTTAACAAACTGTGAAGACCTTGGAAAGTGAAACACACTTTTGTTTTTTGTAGTCCATTTACACACTCTGCAAGTGTACTACACTGTAATTCAGTTCAACATACTCAAGCAAATACTCTGATTATGGACAAGGATATACATTATATCAAGCAGATTTTGCATGAAAAAAACATCCATTTTGAAAAATCATGAAAATAAAGAGCAGTGAACTAAACTGACCTGATAGAGGTCTTGGGTGAAGGTAGGTGCGTTGTCATTAATATCCTCCACCAATATTGTGATATTAGCCTCAGTCTGGTGCTGGCTGTCTGTCGCTCTGACAGTCAGAGTGTACCAGGTCTTCTCCTCAAAGTCCAGGGGGGCAGTAAGGGAAACCCCACCACTGTAGCGGTGGATCCCAAACCTGCCTAATGCAGACGGGTCTAGCTGCAGAGAATAGGAGAGGGCCGGACTGGAGTCTACATCATTACCGGTCACAAGCGTGATCTCTGTGCCGATCAATGTGTCTGATAGAGAAAGAGGCAGAAAAAAGTGTTAACTTCCTGTGGATAAAGAGAGCGGAATTTATTTTCTCTCTCTTTTGGCAGACATAGTATTGTATACTTACTCTCTGGGATGCGGATCTCCTGGGGCAAGGGAATAGTTGGACTGTTGTCATTCTGGTCGACAATGATCACTGTCAGTGTGGCTGAACCAGCCAATCGTGGACTGCCTCTGTCAGTTGCCGTGACTACTAGCCTGTGGGCAGGCAAAGCAAAAATCAAGATTGTTTTCTGAGAAAATTTCTGTCTTCTGTTATTGCCTCCATGTAATTACAAAAGTTCAAAGGGAACTTCAAAGTGGTGAAGATAAAAGTTATATATGTCCCCCACTCCCTCTGAAAAGCTAGCAAACGAAAACATTTTGACATACTGATGACATATTATCCTTTGGGAAATAAAATACTTTCAGCCATTAAGCGATTTGATGCACTTTTTGTTTTATACATTGATATATATCCAAACAAAGTAATGACCAATTCATTGTTGCAAAACACGGAAGGTTATGAGAATGCCACAATAAACAGCAGTTGATTTACAGGGTTTGAAATTGCAGCGTGGCTATCTGATCCATCTGGCATGCAGATATCTGTTTGCAATGGTGCGTGTCTTTTCAGTTCACCCTATCAACCTCCTCACCAGCTATCTAAACACAAAATAGCTGAGTGAAACAGAGCCATGATACATGTGCTATATCTGTCTTTTGCCTTCTGTACATTTTTACCTGCATGTAAGCATAATGCACTGTTTTGGTGTCCTTCATGCATTTAGTATATGCAAAGGAAACATCCATCCTCAATACATGCAAATAAAAAGGTTCTTGGAGATATTTAGGCAACCATAGATCCGTTCTCACTTGGTCTGGGTCCAGATCTCACGGTCCATGATTGCTGCTGTGGTGATGCTTCCTGTCATTGGATCGATCTTGAACAGGCCACTCATGCCTGATGATTGGATAGAGTAGGTCACCTGACCATTCTGGCCCTGATCCACATCTTCAGCCACCACCTTGGGGGAAGATGAATTGTGAGAATTTAGTTTTGCCATTACTATTTTTGCCAGTCCAAGACTTGTGTTCTGGTAGACAAAATATGCATTCTCATCAGACATAGTGCAGTTTTTATATATGAATGCATGGGAAATCAATACCTGTATGATAGGCATTTCATATCCCTGCGCTTCCCTCATGTAGGCCACATAGTTCTGCAGCTGGAAGCGAGGAAGGTTGTCATTGATATCCTGCAGGATCAGGTTGACAGCCATGAAAGATGTGGAGGATACAGTTTCCGCCTTCACCACTATACGAAGTCTGGGGGTGTCCTCAAAGTCCAGCCCCTTGGAGCTCTGCACCCAGATCTCACCTGGTAGACACAGAAGAAAAGGTGATTAGGGGATGAGGACCAAGAGATCATCAAACGAGGGATAAATACATCTCTATATATCACATCTCTATTATTTTAAGCTGTATCTTCACATCACATCTTATGGGATATATTACTTGAATAACAATATAATAGTATTGACTTTTTATTGTACTGTAAGTCTCACCTGTTGATGAGCTGATGCTGAAGGCCTGCCTTCTGTTGCCACTGAAGAGGCTATAGCTGATACCCTTATGTGTACCATCTGGGTGTTGGGCCTGGGCCTGGGCCACAGCTGTACCTGTATTTGGGAAGCAGGTATATTAATTTATGGTCCTATACTGTGATAACAGAGTGTATGATGAGATTAATATAATTATTTTCCCCTTATCAATACTATTGATTTCAGACCTTTGGCAGCGTTCTCCTGTATACTGATGTCTCTGGCGTTCCTAGAGAAGCGGATGCCCGTGTACTCCACCTCCTTCACGTAGATCACCACCACTCCCTGAGAGGACTGGGCTGGGCTGCCCTGGTCCATGGCCTCCACTATCAGGGTCCGCTGAGTCTGGGTCAGTCCGCCCAGGGGCTCAGTGGCCTGGATCTCCCCAGTCAGGGAGTTAATACTGAAGCCCCTCACTGGGGTGGCAAAACGGTAAAACACAGAGCCATTGGCCCCAAAGTCTTTGTCCTCTGCCCTCATGGTGGCCAGGATGCGTTGGGAACGGCTGCTGGAGACTTCGATGATCAGCGGATCCTGTATGAAGAAGGGAGCATTGTCGTTGACGTCCAGGATGGTGACTGACACCTGGAAGAGAGGGAGCACAGTACATTCAAGACTTTTTTCATTCGTCAGCTGACTAGACATTTTCTCATCAGCCTCATCAACCCAAAACAACACCTACCACTCGTTGTGTTTACCTGAGCGGAAGTGTTTCTGGGTCCAGCAGGTGAAAGGTCAACAGCAAACACCTGGAAGCTGTATGACGCCCGTTTCTCTCGGTCAAGAGGCGCCGATATGGTGATACGACCAGTTTTATCATCCACAGTGAACGCTCCATGTGCCTCTTGGCTGAGGAAATAGAGAACCTTCCCATTCAGATCATCATCAGCATCTGTGGCTGTCACCTGGAAACAGACAAGTAAATGATTGGATCATGAGTATTATTTTGCATATGAAGAGCTTTGTTCTAAAATGAGATACCCCCGCCATTATATATGATACTTTTTAAAGGACGAGTAACAAGTGATTGGTTGAAAAATAATATGAACTCTCTGGTTAAGGAAGGAAAGGGATATAACTGAAGAATAATAGTTCCATGACAATCTCCTCCTCAGAGACATACATTTCTCTTCACTCTTATTGACTTAATTCCCATTTCAGCCTACCTCCAGAACTTGAGAGCCCTCGGCAGCATCCTCTGACACATCTACAGAGTAGCTGCTGCTGCTAAAGACAGGACTGTTGTCATTGACATCCAGCACGACGACCTCCACTGTGACTGTGGTGCTGAGTGTGGGGCTGCCATGGTCCGTGGCCACCACCTCCAGGGTGTATCCAGACTTCCTCTCCCGATCCAGGGCACGTGAGGTGGACAGGGCTCCTGTGCTGGCCTGGAGCTGGAAGTCTCCATCAGGGTCTCCAGCTGAGAGCAAGGGCGGAAGTTGAGATAGAGAGAGAGAGAGAGAGGTGGGGGGGGGAAGCACAGACCAAAGGGTACATGTTACTGTACAGTAGAGTGACACGGGATGGATGTCCACTATGTGATCTGGCAAATCATCGTTCAAATGATGGAACATCTCAGTGGCTGAATATTCTATCCATGTGCAAATGTTGGATTCACAGGCTGCCTGTTTAACTCTGCATTTCAATGATTCCCTGACACCCTCTGTGTGCCCTGGTGGTGCGGTCTCTTTTGATGGTCCCTTAAAACTTCAATCAAGCTGTGAGATGAAAATGAGATGAGGCTGAAAATGAGATGAGGCTATATATACAGTATGAGTGTGTGAGTAGGGAGAGAGGAGACAGTCGTACTCGGCACTGTACTTATGTCAAGGTCTGAATGGGCTCTTACACACACACACACACACACACACACACACACACACACACACACACACACACACACACACACACAGTCAGCCCTTGAGAGGGGGCAGATGGACTATTTGTGAAATAAGACAGACCAATGTCAGGAGCATGCCTGGAGTTGCTGTCATGCGTCCAGTAGCCTTCTCTACTGGGGACACCAAGTTCATTCCTGTGCACTGTCAATATAATGTATTTAACATGCAAGTCTCATGTTTGCTATGTGTGCAAATTACAAGGATTCAGTGTTTCCCCCAACATTTTATTCTTTGCAGGGTGCAAAAACCTCTGAAACCGCATCTAGACCATCATGGGAAACCAACACTCTCCATTAAAACCCATACTAATGAAGGCACTTGGCTAGCCGATAGGTTAATATTGACCTGATATATTGGTCTAACCCTAAATAACATACACCCACCCACACACACAATGCTGTTTCTTACCAGTGATCCTGTACTCCAGCTCTCCACTAGGGCCTGAGTCAGGGTCTGTGGCTTTAAGAAAGCAAAGCTCTACCGGGACCTGGTTCTCCGGCACCTCCAG
>CABFOS010039403.1:0-10516 GCA_900660315.1 Diretmoides pauciradiatus
ATGTTCCCTTCCCTTCCCTTATGTTACCTTCCCTTACCTTATGTTCCCTTCCCGTCCCGTCCCTTCCCGTCCCGTTCCGTCCCTTCCCTTCCCTTCCCTTACCTTATGTTCCCTTCCCTTCCCTTATGTTCCCTTCCCTTCCCTTCCCTTCCCTTGCCTTCCCTTCCCTTCCCTTACCTTACCTTCCCTTCCCTTATGTTCCCTTCCCTTCCCTTCCCTTATGTTGCCTTCCCGTCCCTTCCCTTCCCTTCCCTTATGTTACCTTCCATTACCTTATGTTCCCTTCCCTTGCCTTCCCTTCCCTTATGTTCCCTTCCCATATGTTCCCTTCCCTTATGTTCCCTTCCCTTCCCTTATGCTACCTTACCTTACCTTAAAATGTGACAAAAACACATACTGTATGCAGACATTGTAGAGGATATGTCTATATAGCTACATCTATATCTAGATATCTTCTGCACATCTATATCTCTCGATAGATAGATAGATAGATAGATAGATAGATAGATAGATAGATAGATAGATAGATAGATAGATAGATAGATAGATAGATAGAGTATCTAAATGTATACTGTAGATACGGTATACAGGAGGGTGTCTGGAAAAACATGCTTGAATATGTCATACATCAAAGCATTACTTCATCTAAACATTTTTAAGCTTCTTATGTGGAACTTACCATTCAACGTGTTTTCAGAGGAGTGCGGGTGATGTAACCCTGTCTGTTGCCCCAGTGACCCCGTGTGTAGTTACATGACAGTAGCTTTTGAGAGAATATGTAATTACATCCCTTATTGTAGTCATTTAACAGGGAGGCTGGCGGCCGCTGGAGAGTTCGTGACCCCTATGTGTTTCTGTCAGTGTCCTCATCTCAGATTCTTTCACTTTGAACTTTCTATGATTAACTAGTGGTAGATAAAAGTCAATTCATGTGGCTTAGCCATCAAATAGTCAGCTGACAATGATTGCTAGCCATTTAGAATGGCAGATAGTTTTTTCTTTAAGAATAGTTTTTTCTTTATGAATTGTTGTTCAGAGTAACGGAGTGGCAATTCAAAATGTGTTTTCCAGTTTTGCTGCTTAGCTCTCTCCCTTTGGTTTTCCAGATGCAAATCCTTGACAAATTCCCAATTGAAGGAGGACAAAAGGACCCCAAAAAGAGGATCATTCCATTTTTACCAGGTAATACGCACCCACAATACAACACATCACTAGTTTGTGTCACAACCATTCAATGTCTGTCAAAGAGACGGTAATAATGAAGACCTCTATAAATGCAACAAACAGAATGGCCCCCAGACATTTTCATGCACAACAGATTTTTGTTGTACTCCTACATACTCCATAGCATGGCCTACTACATTGTATTGTGTTATTAACTGCTCTGCTCCACCCAAGCCAAATCAGTTTGTGGTCTGCTATGGGAGTTGGAGGGGAGTTGGAGGCTGGCAGAGAGGGAATTGTCTAATCTGATCAACTCAGTGCATCTCAGAGCAGCGTGGAGCAGTGAAGAGCTCCTTTGTTAGCTGTACAGCTCTAGTCTGGCTAGTGGTGTTTTGATCTCTCTGTGTACTGAGAAGTAAAGGTTTCACTGCATTTAGACACTTATATTAAGAGTCAGTTTCCCTACTACTTAATCTAGTTATTATAGGCTTCCTTATTTTGAGTAACACACTTTTGAGTACTTTTATTTTTAGATTGTACTGCGGCAGATTTTTTTAAATGTGTTTTTTGAAACTCCTACAGTACTTTTTTAAGTATGTTATAGGTAATGAGCTCAATACGTTCTTGAACTAAGCACTGATTATGTCCTATGCATTTAGTTACTAGTTAATTTAGTTAGTATTTAGTTATTAAGTTAATGTCTCTTGATGTCTCTTGATACTCTGTTTTCCTTCTGCTGGTACTTTTACAGATGCATAGCGAATCACAGGCGTTCAAGTCATTTAAATTGGTATTGCAGGTCAGAATAGAAATAAACTCAAACTCATATTTAGTGGTAATTGACAGTGCTCTATTTTTCCCCAGGCAAAGTTTTGTTTCGCCGAAGTCACATAAGAGATGTAGCTGTCAAAAGATTGAAGCACCTGGATAACTACTGCAAAGTAAGACAAATGCTTCCTGTCTGACAATTGACAAAGCCCACAGAGCTTTAGTTGTTTGTTTACTGTTGGCACAATATACATTGTCTTTTTCAACTTATTATGGTGATACAAATGATGATACATGATCATATGATGTTTTTTGTTTATCTATTGTTTAGAAGAGCATTTTAATCTGTTTTTATGTCATACTCCCTGGACATATTTGCTACAACATTTGCAAGCCAGACCTCGGCATCTATCTCCCCCACCAGCCTCAACAGGAAAGCAACAGCTCTGTCTGCGCTGGTCATTTCCTTTCTGTGATGTAAATAGGCAGCTTATAAAGGAAACAGGGGAAATAGGGGCTCACAGGGCAAAAGCAGCATCCCCAGAACAAGAATGAATCAGCAGACCTGAGGCATAGGAGTGAACACAGCTGTCTACCTGACCTGTTATATTCATTATGTCAGAGAAGAGAATGTGGGTTGCAATGTGTGGCAACATTATCACCTCGCAGTAATTATTTTGAGAAAGCATGTTACATTTCCTGTGACATGAATGAGAGAAAGTTCAACTTAGAGACAAAGACAAAATAAGATTTATATCCGATATTGTTTTTGTTTTTTTGATGATATATTTACTGTTTCCAGTACAGTGGGTTATACACATCTAATTTTGAATGCAAACCTGTAGTAACTTATTGTAACTGTCAGATAATATCATAAAAAAATGTATGTATGTATTATTACAAAATATAACAAAAGTGGTTTACAATGTAGGAAAACCTGTTAATATAATAAATTGTTGGATAATCACATTATTACATGAACTGTGATTATTACTTCATAGGGAGTGTAACATATTTTAACTGATGATGTAATAATAATATTGACTAATAATTAAATATTTTGAGCTGTTACTTTCTTTTTATTCTTATGCATCATTACATTATTAGTCAATGTTATACTACCAGTTAAAATGTGTTACACTTAATAGTGAAAATGTCTCTCTGAGTGGGTTGAAAATGTAATAATACCTTTTGTAATAAATGCAATAAATCCCTGGATAATATAATAATGTCACATTATAAAATTACTCAATTATTATGACTTCATAAAGGGGTGTAACATATTTTGGACTAATGATGTGATATCTTGTAACAATGAGAAGAATGCAAAAACTCAAGTTATTACATTATTTATCTATGATTATTACATCATCAGTCTTTTACAGCTCTTTGTAATAATTGCTGGTTAATGTAGTAAAGTGATGTTAATTTGACAATTTATTACGTTAACTGGTGTTACATTATTTACTCATGTAGTGGGATATTTTTATTTCATTTTGACAAGTTATTACATCATCTGGCATTTATTACTTTATCGGTTGTTACATAGAGGGTTGTTATACTGTATCACCCTCCATATGTTTTCCTTTGTCTTATCCCTCCCTCTGGGCTCTGAACCCGCTTCCTTCCCCTCCCCTTTGTCTTCTCATCTGACTGACCGTGCAATGACTTGTGTTAAACTCTGCCTATGCATTGTCATTCATACAAAACTGTTGCAATATATGTGCTCCACAGGCTCTGATGAAGCTTCCGTCCCACATCTCCCAGGGTGAGGAGGTTCTGAAATTCTTTGAAACCAAGGCGGAGGACCTCAACCCTCCCAAAGAGTGAGTGTCATTGAGTGTACACATTAGGCAATCATGAGTCTGTATAGATACAGTAGGCTATCATTGAGATCATCTCTGTGGCCCTAACATACCAAACATTGCCCCCTGGTGGGTTAGAGAGCAGCACAGCAGAATGTGTGTGTGTCTCTGTGTGTCATGCCTGTGTGGTTCAACAGCTGGGGCAGATGTCACCCATACTGCCCTGATCCGTGGGCTTTGCTGTGCCTCAGAGATGATTGATTGTTGGTCGAGGGGGCATTGTGTTTTATTAATGATATCTGGGAGGCGACACCTGATCCCAGCGCTAAAGCTGAAGGTTCAGTAGCATCGTGAGAGGGAGGCTAAGTTCAATTCTCAGAGCAGATGAGGCTCTGAGCCTATTCATTTGTCACACTCAGCTCAAAGTCAGAGTGGGAGTAATTACAGAGTGGCCATTTTAGATGGGTTTCATAGGTCTTTAGTTGAGATTGGATGAAAGTGGCAATTTTACACATCAGTATCTGTGAAATGATGTTTCCTTACCAAGATGTAAAGTTTAAACTTATCAACTCATATGTTTTGTCTGCACTAGTTCAAAGGAAAAAAATGCGTGGTAGAGCAACTTCTTAGTAGCCTCTCCACTACCGCTTTGCTCACCACCTCTAACCTCCTTTTAAATACACATACATGCTAATCCCACTTCAAAGTGTGATCCCCCTGCAGTCTCCGAGACAGTCCAGCACAGTTTAACTTGAGATGTTACGGTCTAAAAGCCAAACCACCCAAGTGCTCAGTTGACTCATGTGCTGAATACGGGAGATCTTGACCACTGCACATAGACTTTTATGATGTTATTCTCCTAAAAATACCTTCTTTTGTTTTAGGACATTTGAGTCACAAGTTCTTAAGGTCAACAGACATAGAAACCTATGATGCCATTGAATTGTAATGACAGAGAGCTGAAAGACAATTTTACGACATTCATTTTATTTATTTATTAAGCATGAGTTATAACAAAATGTAGGTGTTTAAAATGGGTAGGGACATGACTATTTACAACCATTTCAGGCAGTACAATTCAGTGATGTCATTATATTGCATTTTCCTTGATTGCGAGAGCTTGTATACAGCAAAAGAAAACAAGGGATGAAATGTTTTGAAACAAGGAAAGAAAAAGTTTGGAAATACTTGGAAAATCAAAGCCAATTTCAACAAAATGCCCTTTTAAGTCTCTAAGAGTCTGAGTTCTGATCTGGAATCAGCTTTGCCTTTAAATTAATAATGACTGAGATGGACAAATGGACTAGGTCAGTAGATCAGCGCTCTTAGTCAGAGAAGCTTGATGTATCCAAGCTGCAGGAAGCTGCTGATGCAGTTGGTGATATTTTGTGCCTATTAGTTCAAGTTCAAGTTCTTCATTAGCACACATGAAATATGATCCAGACCCATGTCACCAGTGTCTCTCTGCCAATAGCCAGTGAGTGTTATCAGTGAGTTGCTGTTGTTGTCAGATCTTTCTGGTAACAAAGTTCTCCATCCACGACTGACATCTAATGGTCCAGAGCTCTCGCTGCACAGATTTGATCGAGCATAGAAAAATAGATGGACATTGTGTTGCTCCACCACATGAGGGAGCCATGTCTTCTTTCTTTCAGTTAATGGAAGAGCTGATAAAGTATCACATTGCATTTTCTTTTCTGCACAGCTTCTCTTCCAATTACTGGCTCTGATGGAATGCATGCAGAGAACATTTAATTATTGATTGTGATAGTGGATACCATTGTCCAGATTTAAATGCATACAAAAAAAATAAAAAATATAATTATTGAGAGTAATTTGCATCCAGGTAAGGCAATTTTATTTATAGTTTTTAGATAGGGTTTCTTGAATGAATAATTAATACAGTATACTGTATATTGCTGCCCTATCTGCATTGCAACCTCTTTGCCATGTACTATATGAATTACTAAAAACATTTTTTTTAAAACGGGGGTGGGGGGGGGTCAGCTATAGGCAGTGATGATCTTCTGCATGTTTCTGGTGGGGGTCCTTATTTTTGGAGGAAAGAACGGGGAGAACATGCAAACTCCACACAGAAAGGCCCTTTTTATGAAATAGCCCACCTGGGCACTAGGCACCGGAGGCATGGAGAGACACACCCCCAGTGCCAACAGCGACCAAGGCGGGAATCGAACCCAGGACCTTCTTGCTGTGAGGCAAACGCTACCAGTGCGCTACCGTGCCACACATATCATGTTCATATTGATGGGCCTAATACTGGACCATCTTGAGAAATGGGAGCAAGTGGAGCTGATTCTAAACTCATGCAGTTCCTCCTTAGGGAAGGAGAAAGAGAAACAAGATCACAATATTGACATTGAGGTTCCTTTCAGCCTAATCCAGGAGAGGGCACCTCCAGCCATCAAAGAGGCTGGAGGTGCAAGATCCAAACCTGTCTGATTCAGGATGCCAAGATGGCAAAAACTCAAAAACCTAACCAGCTTGTAGAAAGAGGATCAAGCTCGGGGCTGTCTGGCTTAGGAGGTCAAAACTTCATCTAACTTAATTCACAGAGTCAAATCTTCAGGACACACCAAAGACCACCTCTTGACAAATCCCCCAAAAGAGAGAGTAAGAATTATAGCTGCTTTTCTTGGCTCCTCCGCATGTTCAGAAGAGGGATGAACAGGAAATCTGACCATGCAAGTTACATTTTACTCTAAATGATTATTTTCACTGTCAAGTCAGTTCAGTTAGTTACACTAAACCATATTAAATCCATTATTCAATGCTATGGAATAGAATGTTACTCATTTTAAGTCTGACCCAACGGCTGCAGACCTGCCAAAAACAAAGAGCTGAGCACAGCAAAAGCATCAGAGACAGATCAGTGAACACTCACTTCTCCGGCCTGCATCGGATTCCCTGAACATTATACTATTGTTACAAAATCTGTGAATATTTCTTCCAATGCATTCTTCCAGACATGTATATGTGCAGGTATATCTAGACTGCATCCATGCAAGTGTGCGTGCGCACACACACACACACACACAAACACACACACACACACACACACACACAGGCACTCGATCATGAACAAACATTGCAATAGCGACATTGCAGTTGTTTTAAACAGTCTTTTCTTTTGTGGCCTACAGTTAGTTTAATCTTACAAGAGTGTTTCACCACAATGGATGTTATTAGTGGCTGATATGTGGTGAAACAAACATTCTTTTCTCTTGACATCATTGTGCAATCATTACCAAGCTTTGTTGCAGATTTGGGGCCACATTGTGCTTATGTATGTGTGTTTGTGTGTGTATGTGTCTGAGAGCATACACATGTCTACGCGTGGATGTGAATGAGCAGCTTCATTTACCATGCACCTTTCATGTCAAGGACACACACAAACACACACACCGCATCATTTCTGTGTGCAGAGCAGCTCACTGTTGAGCATAATAATTTCCTGTTCAATGATGTTGGCCCACTGACCCCTGAGTCGGAGGTTACTCCTGCAGAGGTTAATCTTAGGTCAGCCCGGGCAGGAGTGTCTGTGTAATGTATACCCAGAACAGAGCAGGCACTTCAGCCCCCTGGCTTCAAGCCAACTGGCTGAGAAACGTGAGCAAAAGACTAATATCTTACACATTCCATTTCTAATAGGCCCACCTACAAAGAGTGAGTTGCAGTTATGTGCAAACAGATGGTTATTCTCAATGCAAGCTTAGAATGGACTCTCATGGGCTTGGATTTTAATGTTGTGCTCAACCCTTGCAGGGTATGTGTTTGTATGTCCTCTCATGCAGATATGTGCGTGCACACTGAAGTGAACAGAATCAAAGCTGTGTGAATTGTCAAGACTATCTCCCAACTTCTGCAACTCCCTCCAGTGTACCAAAGGTTAAACTTTACTCCTGAAGACACAAAGTCTTTAAACATTTAACAGTGTTTGGATAGATTTGCTCTCCCCTTACCTTCCCCACATTTATTACATTTTACTGGTGGTAGGAGGGAAGTGTACAGAGCCAGATTTGTGTGCTCACTCTCCTCCTGGGAAGAATATTATTCCAGCTCTGTGCTAAGGGTCACTAGCTAGCAGGGCTGGTCAAGCATCCACTTTATCCCCATCATTTCTCCTCAACCCTCCATAGTCATTCCTTCAGTTTCATCCCCACCCTAAGAGATTTTTGCAAAAATACACACAAAATGCATCATATAATCCCTCATAAGTATTTAAGATGCATTATATTTCATTTGTATTGCATGTTATTGTTATTCAGCTGCCAGGCGAGCTACATCAAATGCACGGTATTTGAATCCATCACCATAAGCATACTGTATTTCTCCCGTGTTTATGCTGCATTATCTAAAGAAATGCCTCCATCACTCACTTCACTTGCTTTTCCATCCAGAAAAGGACTGGGAAAATGAAAATGAGTATAGGCTGTGAACTGTTCATACAGTATATGATGTGTGTTTTGTTTAGATTTTAAAAGGTGCTAGATATTTGGCTTGCACTCCTCAAGGTGTGACTTAAAAGTTGTTACCAATGCTGCTGTCTGTCATTCTCCCCTTGTACTTCTGTAGTAAACTGCAGCACTGTTTATGTTGGCATGGTTTTATTTTCCACCCATCATATAGAAAGCTTGAAAATTCTTTTAGCAGAGGGTTTGCAATTGTTACACCACAGTGTTGACATTGCCTCGACATCTAATGTAAACATTGTTGTACTATATCACAATTCTATTTAGCTAGTAAATATGTTTGCACAGCTGAATGTGGTGTTCTATTTCAAAATGAGATAATATATACAATATTTTTTCTGTTTTTTTATGAAGCACACAAGCTATTTAGACATAGAGGAATGTCTAATGACTGATATGTCACATACTTGTTCATGCATCTGCATGTTGAAAAACCTTGTACCAAAAATTACTTTAGCGTAAGTAACAGAGTAATTGGTACAAAATTGTTTTAATTAAGCAAGATGTGAACTTTTTTTGCACTCACCAATAGCTGAACTACCCTAGATTATTTTGTTTCTAATAGATGTTATTGACGGATACATGGATGCATCACGTGGCTCTCTACTGAACAGGAAACTTATTTTGCCCTGACACAATGGGGTGTCTTTATTTTCCTTATGAGTTCCAAATGAGAATAGGTTCATGTGAACCACAGTGAAAAATTGTCTACCTCAGCAATGACATAAATAGCTTAAATCGTTTCTATGAACTTCTGTCGCTGTTATCCAACAACCCCAAGTTCTGTAACTGTATCTGAAACACGTGAAACGCAGAACATTGCAAACAGGCTGTAACCTGGGAAATGTTTGACAGGGTTTATCCAAACATGTACTCATATCCATAACTGGCCATGACTCCAGCTCTGCTGCTGGCCTCACTAAACAGCCAGGTGTCTGTTCCCATCTGCCCCAAACTCCACTTTCTCCTCACTGAGCTCCTGCAGCTCAGTTAAGTAAATGTCGACCTGCCAGTGCTTCTTTAAAATAGAAATCAAGCTACAGAACATCTACACAGACACTCACTGAAATATTTTAGTCTGTTTTGTGGTTCGCACATTTCAATTTTATGACAAATTTTCATGAAATTGGATTAAGTAATTCAAACTTTGATGAAGTATTATCATTTAAGGAATTACATTAAGTTAACTATGATCACTTAAATAGAACAAAAATAAATGGAATGAATGAATTTAAATGTATGCAGTTTGTGCTCGTAATGCCAATGAGTTTTATTAGCATTTAAATTATTTCCATCACACTGAATTATTAAAGTATATGCTCTCTGGTTACATAGATCTAATAACAGTCACATACTTGAAAGAAATTTAGTTTTTAGTATTTTAGTATTTTATCAGTTTGGGTCTAGTTGACATCAAACCGGACAAATTTATGTTCCGTTTTATTTTCTTAAATTGTTTCTGAAACTATTTGACTAAAATCAATTAATCAGAGGGTCGGTGTTCATTGTTTTCTTAGTGGATGTAAATATGCAAACAGGAGCAAACAGACACATAAACATGCACAGAAAATGTTGTTTGCTGCTTTGTAACCCTCTCAGCCGATGGGTGTCAAAGAACAGAGTGGGTTCAATGACACTAATGGTCATTCATTCATAAAAACGTGTGGTACAGACTTTGGAACAGAGAGACACCTTCACGTTTAAAAGTGAATGGGACACACGGGGGGATACGATACTGTTAAATGTCATTATTTTAAGAATATGATCACTTGGTGTGTTACTCTCCTTGTCCTCCATGCACCCGTTTCTATTCCACCCTGTCTCCCTCCCTCTCCCAGAGTGTGCCCAATTCTGTAGGCATTCTTAATGAGGGTTTGGCTGGTAGTTGGAAGCTGACTGCATTTGGACAGTGACTGTTTAGAGTGCAGTAGATTCAGTTGTAACTGGTTGCTGGTATAGTGAGTCCTGCTAATGCTCTGCCCTCTCTTTCACAAACACACACACACACAAACACACACACACTGACCATGCCTCTCTGGTGTTGCTTCCTTTTCAGAGACTGCGGAGGCTCCGGCAAACGCAAGTCAGGTAAGAAAACTGCAATCTGTTTACCTCAATCGATAAAATAATAATAATAATAATACATAGGTTTTATATAGCGCTTTTCACAGTACTCAAAGACGCTTTACAATACAAGGAACATATAGACAAATAACATAAACGTATACAGATACAGGACAAGTAATAAAACAATCAATACAATCGATACATGTGGCAGTTGGCTACAGA
>CABFOS010039409.1:0-10370 GCA_900660315.1 Diretmoides pauciradiatus
AGAGGGGCGGAGGTTGATGCAGCAGAGAGAGAGAGAGAGAGAGAGAGAGAGAGAGAGAGGATTTGGAACAGAATGGAATACAGAGCGGGTGAGAACATTAACAATGTTGAGGTGTCAGACACGGGTGCTTTTCTCAGCATCTGACACAGGGAAAACGCTGGACATGTATGTGTCAGCTCACACGGAGGGCCGCAGATTTCTGTAAATCAAGGCGGAAAGCTTTGTGTGGGAATCTCTTGAGTGCTCCCAATAGCAAAATAGATTAGGGATTGATACTACTGCTGAACCCTCTCCGCAACATGGAAAATCAGATAACATCGCCCGATTGGAGTTTTACAACATTAACGAGACGAACACATCTGAAATTGCCATTTCCGTGCGTAAGAAATGTCAATGTTTTTTTGCAGCCTGACACTATCACAGAAGGTGTCGTTATTTCCCAGTATGTGTCGTTCAGATAAAGACCAGAAAAGATCACTCATGTACCCTGTTACCATTTCTTTTTGATAAATCCCTCCTCATTTACTGTAATACCGTCTCATATCACCAAAAGCGATTAATCAAATAAATCAATGTCTACGAATTTATAACGTAAGGTACTTGTAGTGTGAAAATCGAAAATCCAGAAGACAAGCGTAATGTATGTTAGCAACGTTCTGCAGACAGGACACTATGAGTCTCATTGTCCATGTCTCCCACCTCCGTCCCATTCTGAGTGGATGATGTTGTCTCGTCTTTATTCTTTATTCTTCTCTCAAGATCAACCGGTAAAACTCCGAGGTCGCCAGAGTACAAACCAAGCATACTTTCACTTTGACAAAGCAAACTCATCAGCCCTTATCAACCCTATCACTAATCTCGTACATCTGCTCTTCAGCAAAAACATGTCACACACACACACACACACACACACACACACACACACACACACACACACACACACACACGCGGTCTACATTATGCTGCCGCTCGTAACCTTTGTGCATATGAAAACGCAGAGCAACAGTGCAGCAAAACCTATGTAGAGTCGACCTCCGTGAACTGCTTCCGTTACTTTCTACATCTGACCGCCGGGTGACATAATGGCAGAGGACAGCAGGAGCAGACTCCGTTACGGTTACGGTTACGGTTTTAAAGTGCCAGTGGCTGTTGAGGTCGTGCATCTTAAACCGAGAAGGCCAACGTCATTGTTCTACTGTGCACCATAAGCATCTTTGACCTTACGGGTGAGCACACCACTGACCTGGACAACTAATTTCAATTCTATTAGAGCAAAGTACCACATGGTGCTCAGTATAATATCAAGTCCCCTCTGTAGCCTACTTAATAAATTGATTCATCTAATGTTATTTAATGTCTGGAGAGGGAGCAACATAACGATTATTATACATTTGCTTTCATGGTATAGAGAGTGAACAATGTGCACTAGAGAGCAATAAATAGTTGCTACTTTAAATGTTTATCTTCAACGCTATGCAGAAGCGATGACATATCCCATGAAATGGATTGGAAGTATCTGTCTCTAAGCTAACGCCCTGGTCTCTGAGTCGCTCCGTCACTGTGTAACAGTTAGACACAGCGTCGCTCGGATTCAGCTGGCTCAGCATTTGTATTTGTTTTGGGTATTTAATCGTCGTCAGGTACTGGGCCAAAGTGTCATCTCCACACAAATAACAGTAAAACAATGTTTGGCACCCATTTCGTTTTGATAGGCAACTATTAAAGGACTGTACATTACAGCATCAGAGAGGAATGCTCTCAGTTGGATTGAACAACACTGGGGCGGGGCTTTGCAAGAGAGTAAGGATTAAGTTATCTTTTGGTGTTGCATAAAACTACATCAGTTCAATTCATTTCTCTCACTCTCCTTCTCTCTCTCTCTCTCTCTCTCTCATAATCTTTGCTGGTAATCAGAACTAGGGCCTGTCTGCATTTCTGAGGATGGATGCGTAAGAGGGCCTTCCTTCCTGCACTCAATACTGAGAAGGCAGAGCACAGGGGACTAACAGAGCATCTTTGTGTTCCATTTCACACACATAACATCGGTCATATGACAACAAGGAGGTGGTGGGAGAGGGAGGGGGTGACAAGGGCTTCTATGAACTACCACCGGTGAGGGATGTTGGGTTGTGGTGGAAGAACCGGAAAGGTGTTTCATTCTGTAAGATGTATGTTAGCTAGTGTAAAGCTATAGTTTAGAGTAGAACGACTAGTTTGTGTTGAGTAGGGCGTGACGCGGGTCTGGTTTTCCATGAAAACATCTTAACGTGGAGTAAAGCGTATGTAGCGCTCCTCACTGACCCTTTATAATCCAGTGCTGCCCCCTCCTTCTGTACCAACCATAAAAATAAACAGAAACAATACAATAAACTATTTTAGAACATGCCCTGCGAGAATACTCAATTCTGATTGACTGTCTTCATTATTTAACATGTATATCCCATATTTTCCTATTTTTCATATAACTGGGCTCTCATGTGTCCCTCCCCTCCCCCAACCATCCTGTTGACACAACAAAATCATTATTAATTACATTATTATCCAATGGGGGCTTGGTAGTGGGGCAGGTGTCAAATTCATGTCAGGATGCTCTTTCAGATTATATCTGTTGTGTTCTACATCATTTAATTAACAGATATATGTTGCTTGTTGGAAGGTGATTTGATTATTTACTGTAACTAAGGATTGTGAAGTATCCACAGAGGCAAACACCCACTGCTTTATATCAGCTGGTAGCCTGTGTGTCATTCATTCACCTCATTGGTCGCTGTACCCTACATATTGTTTAGTTTTGATCAGTTGGTCGTGTCTGTTTTGTTTGCAACATTGCGGGATATTGCAGTTGAATTTGAGATGGTTTTCACCCGACTCCTGCCCCAGTGATCAAATCACCAACTGTAGATAAGGTATGTGGGTAGTAGAAGTCTCAACATGGGTGTTACCCAACGTTTCCATCTGTTGCAGAAGCATTGCATCTGACTGTATCTGTCACAACCCAAATGAATATCATGCTGCTGCCTGTGTTTGAACATATGTAAGAATGCTTATGACACTAACTTGAATTGGTTGTGCTACAGCATGTGGTATAATATAAGAACAAATACTGAAAAACTAGCAGATTGCGGATGTAATGAGCTATAGACACCAATGATAATTCATAAGTGCTAGCTTTGGCTCTCATGTGACATGTTTCAGAAGTAATTACTTTTATTAAACAGCCAAGAGCCAAACATTGACTGGTAATTATGCACAACCACGCACGCACACACACACACACTGTACCGACAACCCAATATGCAAGCATATAATAGATACATATACAAACACACACACATACCCTCACAAAGGCATCTGTACATATGACTCTAGTGCCCAACTTGTGCCATCTCATCCCTTTACATCATACAGCCTGCTCATAGCTCTGCCTGTGCACAAACGTGCCATTGTCATTGCTGGCTGGCCTTGTGACTCAGTGTGACCCGCTGGATTGGACCAGGGGGAACACAGCCATTGAGATCAGGAATGCTAAACAGACCGTTATCACAAAAAAGCATCTAGCATACTGAGACCTCACCCCCACCCTATCCTCCACCCTCTCAACAGCCCACTGTTTAGGGCGAATGAAAAAGAGAACACTGTCTATCATTGTTTCCCATAATGAATGAGTAGTGTCCTGGCATATACTGTATGCAGGCGTTTTGGTGTGAGTTTCTCATTCAGGGCAGAATGTCAGGAAAGGATAATATGAAATGTTGAGCAAACAGTTTAAGAGCCATGCCAAGTCTAGATATTACAATACATTATTTCATATAGAAATTTGTAATAAGGGGAAACAAATCTGAATCTGATCACACGTGTAATTGTGAATCATGAATTTTTCACACACCTTTGGTTATGTTTACGATCTGGGATGTCTGACATCTTACTTAAGTATTTCAAGGTATCAATGAGTCAATGCTCAGTTACAGATTCAATATAATGACTGAGCGAAATGCATGATATCGTCAATAGTAATTATCTTAGTATAGGAAACATAAACACTCAAAATTATGACACTGAAATGCTGTTAATGCTGTTAAACCATTTCTTCAACAAAAATGTGTCTCTCAGGTGAAACCTCATGAAAGCATTCCCTTTGTAACAATAACCGTTGCTGTGAAGTAATGGTGAATTGACTGTATTCAGGCCTCAGGCTCAGCAGGGAAATATGCTGGGAATTTTCTGAGGCCAACTAAAAGCTCTACTCTGAAACGGAGGAAACTTCTGAGTGACCTTGGGTACTCCCCAGGAGCTTTGGCCATAATGACAAAAATGAATCACTTCAATTTGATGATTGAACACAAGGGCACTGATCAGCTGCAGTTCTAATTAATTTATCCCCGCCAGAATCAAATGAAACAGTAGTGCTTCACCTCATGTGACGAGAATCCTGGGTAATCCAGTGGCTACAGTGTCAGCTGACATATCGTTTTTGTGGTGAAGGTGTTATCTGCAATCCCTGGCTCTCACATTCCTCCAAATGGTGTTGTGGTAGAGATCCTCAACACACATCTCTGATGGGTTCACTCCCATTAAAGCACATTTAAATGGGCCTCAGTGCATAAATATGGCAAACTATTATAATGTATATGATAGTGGCCTCAATGTATAATATCATGTGCGCAGAGAGGGCCCACTGCTTATTAACTTTTTGCTCTATTTTTGCAGCAGTGTTCAAGGACAAATGACGTACAAAGAAGCAGAAATTTTATTGGGATGAGGTCTGGTTTATTGTAGGAAAATCAAGGCTACTCAGGGAATGCTATCCAGCGTGTTTAAGCAACTCTTTTCGGACCAAGAGATAAATCTTGCATAATGCAGTACACACTGTTGAGTGCTGAAGATCACTCCGTCTGCGACCTACATCTCATCTCATATGATTCTGACGTAGGATGGGCCGACTGCACAGCAGTGACTCACCAGACAGAAACAGGCCTTCTAGGTTGGAATACTTCTCTTGTTTCTTTCCACTGAGAAGTGCAATGCTAGTGCTTGCTTTCAATAATTTCCCCACGGGGATGAATAAAGTACCCTCTTATCTTAACTAATCTTATCTTATTACTAAACAGTAACAAGACACATCGTATGATTTTCCGAGGCAGCACACGACACTCTTCTATCTACAGAATGTGTGCAGGGATGAGACTGATCTATCGCTCTGCTGCTGGCAGCATGTTACAGTGATATTGACTGTCTACTTTTTGTCCCAGATTCCAGATTATATGTGGCTTGCGTTTTATAGTTGCAGACAGAATTCCGTGAGTCGAGAACCAGATCAACCCACCTATTATTTCCATTTCTTGGAGCCATCTCATCTCTCCTGCCAAGTCAAACATCTGAGTCTGACTATATAACCATATAACCAAATACATCCATCCTCATAATCTGTTTTGCCTAGTTGAATTTCTACTTTGAAGCACTATTTCACGTGATGTGTGATATTAGTATTGGTTCTAATAATGAATCATTCATCAGTTTAGGTCCTTCTCCGTTACTGTCTTTAGTCTTAGGAAATGGAATGCAACACCTACTGTATTACCCATACCAGTCGTACTATAAATCAACTCTAGCTTTCATTATGCAGTTATTCTTATTGGGCATAAAGGTGTGGTTAAACAAACTATAAACTCAAGGCTTAGAAAACTGTTGCCTGAAAGGTTCTTGATACACAGTTGACTATGAGATTAAAGAGCAGATTGGCAATGTTAATTTAAGGGGAATTACAGGCATAGTGGATAAAGTTAAATAGCTACAAACCCTTTTATTTATGCTTTACTGTTTAAGGATGAAATGAGTTTGACAAATTAAGGTATATTCAATAAAGCAGCCAGTTTTAATATCTTGTCAAAAATTCCCTATTCTGCAATGACGCAGATGTAAGAAACTTCTTAAACTTTTTGTGATCCCAGCTATTATTTTCCTATGGTGCTCACTGTAAAATATTTTAAATGTCTTTTAATTCAGAGTTCAGTGGTAAGGCAATTTCCTTTATTACATGGAACTATGGCAAGTAGCGTTGTTGAGCGGTTTATTAGGGATTAATTAGTTTGGACCAAGGCCTTAAAAAGTTGCAACACTCCCAATCGCTCTCATCAATACAGCTTATTATTTTTTTCATCATTATTATTATTTTTTCCACAATATTTCCTGCAGCAAAGAAAGGATTTCCTCACACTTAAATCTGTGCAAAACTTCACTTTATGTATGTGAGCTTTCGGTCTAGACAACCTTCATCAGAGCATAATACAACAATATTTCCTGTAAGAATATTACTGAGATAAAACTGTATTAACTGATGTTGAATCGGTTGCCTAGCGATGCCAATTTAAGAGGAAGCATTGGTGAACACTGGGGTTTCGGTGGTGTAATCCTGTAAGATTGAAAGAGTCAGAACGTACGAGTTGCAGAGGGAAACACCCTCATGTATGTCCTGTGCAATCGACTTTCCACCACTTTCATATCAACACATTGTCTTGGCTTCACAATCCGAGACAAGCTCAATGTGAGCCTGCTTTCATGGGAAATTAAATAATTGATTTGTGTCATGTGTAGCCCATCAACCATTTAGATGATATCTTGTGTCTTAATATTGGTGCTACAAAGGCTGAAAACTCATGTTTGCAATCCAAAGGAGGATTTGTTTCTTCAGAGCAGCAAATTTCTGAGATTTGCTCTTATAAAACCTTTTTATAAACTTCTTTTCCTATAATCAGTGTAAGGTTAATAATCCCTTTGCTTTCACTTGATGTTACTGGTCCCATCTGTGTTATTTCATGCCATTTTTACACATTGATTTTGACGTTTGATAACAATTTATTTAATTCATTTGGGGACATAAAATGATATGCGTTCAAACAGCCAATACATTTCTATTTGCAGGTGAATCTATTATTGGCGTATTGGCTCAGTAATCTTCATTGTTTTATAGAAACACAATGGCTTTATAGAAACATAAAGTCTGTAATGGCCATGATGACTTTAGCTGAGCTTTATGATATGACTTGTCTAGAAGGGTATAGTGCAATGAAGTTCTCCTGTGACTAAGTGGTGTAATGTGCTTCACTGGCACAGAGCATATAAACACATAGGTCACTCCTGTATTGAATATCATTGTTCACTCTGTCATCTGAAAAAAATAAGAAAATAGTGAGGAAGGGAATAGCCCACTGCCATTTACCTCTGAAACTACATTTACCTAATTGAAATGCAAGTACAAAAGGCGCTAGTTTTGCGGAATAATAAAAGCTGATCTAAAGAATAACGCTGACATTGTGGTTGAGTGTTGGCACCGGGATTGACATGTTGATCAACTCCTGGGTGAACCATCAGGTTAAGCTGAACACTCACCGATATCAGAGTCCAGAATTCATGTTTCACTTTAAGTATGGTTATAGTACACACAAAGGTTGATGACAACAAATACAATAATCCACGTGACCCTGTGAATGTCACCCCAGACCTATCCCTGCAAACAGCTTAACCCATATTATGGATTTTACTTCAGTGCAATTATATGATTTTATTCCGTTTCATTTCAGTCCGTTCCCATTCAGTCGTTCATGTTGGAGCCTGTCCCAGCACGTATTGGCAGAGGGCAGGGAAACACCCTGGACTGAGCCGCCGCGCCACTCTCAATTAAGCTCAATTCTATTCAATTCAATTAATGAAAACATAACGCATGATGACAGAAAGGTCATTGAGCCGTAACGTTTTAAAGAAATGACATGAAGAAATCCGGGACTCATAAGGGCGAGGAGTTAAAATCTACACTCACTTTTTCTCTGTGAGTTTGTAGCTGATTATCTCCTGTTACCGTTCATATCAGTGATGTAAGTGAAAGAATGCCAACAGTCATGTCTTACCGCAGGCCGTCATAGTCATGCCTCATTTATAACTAAATTTGTGGCCTTTCGCTTACAGCCATTGCATTGAGAACTAAATTCCTGCAGATAAGATCATTAGAACATTGGTCTTAACCTCCATCTATCAAAGCCTTTTCTTTTACACACATTTTTTTTGGGGGAATTAAAGCATTTCGCGTATTCTTTGTTCTCTATCAACTCGAGATGCAGCCATCTGGAGGGTTGAACTGTTCATCAAATGCCTTTGCTGCCTCCTGTAAACATCCAACGTCTCTATCTGTACCAACTGCCACAACTGACCTTGTGCTGGCTATGCAAGGAATGCCTATTATGCCGATGCTTATTCAGTGCCTCTGTATAATCACATAAATTCATAATGTTGAGTCTACATTGGAAGAGCGCCTTGTCTAGTTCAGCTCCTCGCACCTTCTCTGCTCAGTTGGGCAATTTCCTGTCCTTCCTGTTGTACTTCATTCAGCTTAGCTTTCGGTGCTGCTTTCTCTTGCTAAAATATACACCTCCTAGTCTGTCATAGCATCAAGTGTTTGTGTTTCATTCAAGGAGGACAAGCGGTTATACAATATCTAGGAATATCAATCTGGAACTGAAAAAACACATAATATGCCTGGACAACCACTCTAGAGCTCATAAATATGCAATGAGGGCCAGAGGATTGATCACAATTTCACTTTGTGTTTAATCTTGACGTAATAGCAGGATTCAGTACATATCTGGGAGTTAGCTACTGTTTTACTTGTGGGGTTGCAAATATTATTGCACAAAATGACCAGTTTTTATGTTTTTTTGTTGTTACATTGTACCATGAACCCTGAGACATGTAAGGACACTGACCAGACCGCAATCTAATTTTGCCAGGCAGCCCGAGGGAAGCCAGTCAGTAGCAGGAAGCTCCTACCACTAAAACAACTGCCAAAGGTTTGGACAAATGCATAAAAGCATAAGCACTGGGCTGATGATGACCCTAAGGCAAGATTCAGTCTAGAGAGAGCGTGCACCTCAGCTGGAAGTAACTGTGATTCTTGAAATGTCGCCGAGGGTGAGACAGTTTGTGTACGTGTACTGTGTGTGTGTGTTTGCAGGGGGGAGGTGGAGTTGTACATTGTAGAAGTACTTTAACTGCGAGCATTTCACTTTATGTAATGCCAAAATTCAATAAAACAATTAGACACAGATGCCATTGTACTTTTTTTATCAGGACTTACATAACAATCTATTTATCACACCAGGCCTTTTCGTGTGCCAGGGGGAGGATGAAGTGGTGACATACATGTATGTACAGTAGCCCTGTTAATCCATTTGGCACATGAACTACTGCACCGTCATTGTGACTCTATTAGGAGTCCTATTTCTCCAACCATACCTTTCTGATTAGCCGCTCTAAGAATATATTTTCTTATACGATCCTAACTGGCATATAAAATGAACGTATGTCATTGCAGTACTTTTCTAAGTCACATTCCTTCGACTGCTGCCAGTCCACAGGATATTGCTGAGAAGTTCTTGGCCCACGTAACTGTGATGAAGGGGCCATTTTCTTGTATTAGTATTAATTTTAATGTAAATACTGATTGCTTGCTGGTCCCCACTTGAAGATAAATGGCTATTGGTGTTAAGTGTGTAGTGCTCTTCTTTCAGATACCCCACCTATCCACGGCGTGTTTATTCTAGCTCAAACACCTCATATGATCCCTCCCTCCCGAAATGCAAGTCCGCCGACCAAAACCTTATCACGCGGACCTGCACACCTCATGTATAAACCATTACAAGATAACTAAAACCACACCTGTGCCTTTCACCTTTCTTTTAACGTCACACATTTTTGCTTCTCATTCATAAAATAACCTGCCTGCCTGTACTGCATTTGTCGTTCATCCTGTCTGTAACATAAGACCTGAGCACAAACAAGCCTCTCCTGTACCCTACATCTGTCCTTCTCATGATTACATGTTACACCACTGCAACCAGAACAAGATCTACGTTTTTCCATTCTTCCATTAGCATGTTTTTTTAATTTAGTTTAATTTAATTTAAATGACTCTTCTTCAGTATCGGGGTGACATTAATTTCACGCCATCTTAATTTATCTAACTCTTGGATTTGAGATGCTAGTGTAGCTTTTTCTATTTACGGTACTTATATATTGACTCTATATTGAATTATTGATTATTACACAAAATTCACTGTCCCGTTTCCTGGTGATGCGTTCACTGAGTCTGTCGCTCCACTCAGATGAGAGGATATCAGCCAACTGGCCCCTTTTTAAAAGTTACATTTACATTTAGTCCTTCAGACACTTGATACTTGAACTCATGTTCTTATCTTCTGAGGTGTTATGTGGCTAAACATCTAGACCAGGGCTATTCAATTACAAATTCAATAGGGTCAGATTTTAAAATCAGGAAATGTAGATGGGCCAGACATTTTCAGCAGCCTATTTAAAACTTTTTT
>CABFOS010039414.1:0-11106 GCA_900660315.1 Diretmoides pauciradiatus
GGACGAATGAACAGACGAACGGACGGCACCGAAAACATTACCTCTCGCCCTGGACTTCGTCCTTGGGCGGAGGTAATAAAAATATTAAAATTATGTTCCAGTCTCTCACTTTCTCTCTCTCTCTCTCTCTCTCTCTCTCTCTCTCTGTCTCTCCTCTTTCTCTCCTCTCTATCTCTCTCCTGTCTCTGTCCCTCTTTATCTCTCTCTCTCCCTCTCACACTCTCTTTATCTCTCTCTCTCTTCAGGTGAATGTGGAACGTCGGTTGTTCAGTTTTAGATTTGGTGACCCCCAGGCCAGGATGAACTGGGTACACGTGGAGAACCTGGTGCTGGCCCACACCCTGGCTGCTGTGGCGCTCACACCAAATAGGAGCTGTGTAGCCGTGAGTGACCTTGTACTACTGTACATCGCTGATAGAGTCCCTTTTACTACTGTTGACAATAGAACCACATTGAATAAATGAGGCCTAGTGGATTATTCCAATAACCGATTCATGACTTCAATACTGCTTGTACGTGGTTGATGGTGGGTCGGGATTCCTTCTCTTGCAGAGTGGACAGGCCTATTTCATTAATGATGGAGAGTCAGTCAACCTGTTTGAGTGGTTAACACCATTGGTGAGTTACAGTTTCAAGAGTCACAGCGGCAACATATTTATTGTTTAGTCACTCACAATTTTCCTTTTCCCATTGCAGTTTGAAAAGCTGGGTTACAGTCGACCGTTAATACACCTGCCGGTTTCAGTGGTCTATTCAGCAGGTAGTACACTCTCGAATCTCTCTCGAATCACTTTTGTTTGGAAGTTTGGATAACCTAGGCTACTTTTTTCATGAAAAGCGTTTTGCAAATTAGAGGATACAGTTACTGATGGGTGTTTTCCTACTTCACAGCCATCCTGGTGGAATACTTACATGTCATTCTGAGACCCATAGTGGAAATCCCTCTCCTCTTCACCAGAAACGAGGTAAACGTACCATCGTCTGTCCATCTCTATTGAAACACTCTAAATTCAGCATGTTCTTGATTCAGTGTTTTATCTGTCATCGCAAGAGTCTCTGCCTCTGATCTTTGAAAGATTAAAAAGGCATAAAGGGAATTAATGTATTTCAGCAGGCAAAGCTCCTGCTGCTGTCTGAGCTGAACTAACTCTGTATGACATTTCAGAGAGATGCATTATGGAACATGACAGAATTCAACAGTGTCAAAAGTTATAACACCGCACTGTGTAATATGTGGCCTAGTGCGTGTAGTTGTGTGTGAACTGCAGCTGAATGAGTGTGTGTGCACGTGCATGTGTACGTGCCTAAGTGAGAGTATGTGTTTGCATGTTGAGGATGGGGAGGGGTTAAGGTTACCTTCTCCCTGTTGATTAGATTCTTGTTTAAGTCTGCGAGAGGGCCTCTCCCTCATAGCAGTGAAGACAGACTTCATTAGGGCAAATATTTTCCTACCCCCCCCGCCGCCTCTCCCCCAACTTCCTCCTTCATCTGATGCTATCTTTTATACATGAATTATGGAGAACTCCTAATCTAAGTGAGCCTTTAATGATTCACTTATGTTGGCAGATAAACAGACAGCAAAGGCTCTTTTGTCTGGTATCTCAGAATCAGCCAGTCAGTGAAAGTCCTGTTGTTACGTCTGCTGCAGGTCAGTGAGTGACAGTACTGAAAATGTGAACTTACCTCAGGAGTTACGGTAGTGCAACGGCTTTGTGAACACGTAGTAAAAGGTTGAGGGCTGTTTGCTGTAATCCTGCCTGCCCTAACCTTGGGAAGGCCCTCTGCAGCTATCTTAAAGAGCTGTCTTGAGTCATGAATGTGTGATGAGAGAGAAACCAAACCTGTGTCTGTGGGCCTGGAGCTGGAGCGCATTCAGTCAGACAACTGCTGGTTGGGGATCATTGATTGTCCTGTGAATAAAACATAAACTACTGTGGGCAGGACAGGAAGTTCACAATAAGGTTTGCAGGAAATGACCTCAGCACAGTGGCTGTTGCTCTGGTGACAGGAGTTGGCCAACCGCTACTAGGCTCAAACTATGGTCCTGCTAATTGTCTGCTAATCTATCACTGAGGGGCAAAAGAGTGCGCCCTCGACACAGAAAATCCAATTCATACAAGGAGATACAGTTGCAAATATGCACCGGCAACATCATCACCACATCAGCAACATTAGCACATAGGGAGAATAGACTAGAATATAATATCTTAGAGAGAATTGTCTTGCATATCATTTATTTCCATCTTTACTTTAGTCAGTACCTAAATTGTCTTGTGTTCTCTTTAAAGATGATAATTCAACAAACAACAACTTGCCATGAGTGAGTTGAGCCACATAGATCTTTATATAGGCATCCAAAGAGGCCAGAGCTATGCTGAAGCTGTTTCCACATATATGTTAGATATGTTAGGGTCATGAAGGGGTGGCTTGACATGCGGGAGAATAAAAAAACAAATTGAAGTTGAAGCACCTAAAGCCAGCAGAAAAGCTTGTCTTCTTCCAGACATGCCTGCATTCTTGTGTCTTGAATCGTGTCTGTCTGGGCTGTTTGAATGCTTCCATCACTATGGGTATTTTCCATGCAGACACCTTATCCCCAGGCAGTAAGGAGATACAGTGACAAGAGGCGTCCATCAGGCCTAGATTGTCCCTATCTAAAACCAAGTTTGCCAAATTGAGGTTAATCCAAACCATTAGCCTCGCAGTATAACCGTCACCTTGGTCTTTTGGCTTAGGCCACCATGGAGGTACTGAACACAATACCTATGTCCAAGTCTGGGTGTAGGAGAAAGTGAAGCTCACCCAGCTGGAGCCTCTGGATATGAGTTATATCCTGATGAAAAAGGCTGTGAACTCAGTGTAACACAAACACCTTATCTACATGCCCAGGTGAGGAACATAGCAGTGAGTCACACCTTCAAGATTGACAAGGCCCATCGAGAGTTGGGCTTCTGTCCGAAGCGCTACAGCTTGGCAGACTCCGTGGAACAGTACCTGAGGTCCCGACCACCCCGCTCCAGCTCCCCTCTCTTTGACCTGTCCTGGGCCCCTCTGCCACCCCAACCTCTTCTCCTGCTACTGATGATGGGGCTCAGCCTGGTGCTACTGCTACTATGCTCCAGTCTCTGTCAGGATTAACCAGCCAGCTAGTCTCATGCAAAGGGTCCTTCATGTTTTAATGACAGGAACTGGATTGGGTGGACAGCTGTATGAATTGTAACTGGCCAGGTCTTTGTAGCCTTCTCAGTCATTATAATTTCAAAGGTCGGACTGATCCTCACTCAGCAATAATACTCTAGGACCCTAAGACCCACTTAGCACATTTTTTTGTACCAAGTAAAATTGTCAGTCTCTCAGCTTTTGCAGTTTCTTAAAGCAACAGCGTGTCATAATTCTCACACCACATGTTTGTCTATTTTTGATGTAATGAACAAATCTTATTGATGAAACATTGACAAAAGTCCCAAAAGTTCACAGGCACAAAAAAGAAAAATTAACCTGCAATGGACTTCATGTAGTTACATCTAAATGGTGTAGGGTAATAATTTGTTATGTAATGTCAGGTAAGGCTCCATATGCTTGTATTTCTATAAGTGTTAGGTTGTGTCATTCAAAAATGTTACTGGTGTAATAAGCCTAATTTTTCAAAGACATTAAACTTCCTTTGCTGTAATCCAGTACATGCATTTCTCTTTCACCATTTTGATGTCGGTGTAAGTGTGCGTGTGTCATAGTCTGCGTGCAAAATGATTCCTGAAAAGTTTTAGACCTGTTTATATTACAAATATTTCGATTTTTTTATTTTAATTAAAGAAAGCTTCCAGTTTCTATGATGGGAATTTGTTGTGAATTACACATATGTAGACCAGTTGTAGTCATTTTGTAAACTTTTAGAAATAAAAGAGGTGAAGTCAGGTGACATTGAATGCCAATGACTATTTTATACCTACAGAAAGCACATTAATTTATATGTTCAATGTTTTAATGCCTTCCTTCTTCTCTTCTAATGAGGCATTTCTGTAAGGAATACTTATTTATAGTTTAATACATGTATCCGCATCTACAAAAAATAAATATAAAAGCATTACCCTCAGCCCTACACTGCATTTGTCATCTTTGTTGTCGCTAGAGGGCGCCAGACGACCATACCACTGTGTTTGTCATATTTGTCGTCGCTAGAGGACGCTAGACGACCACCAAAACCATTTACTCTCTGAAATAACATACGCGCGTCGTCGTAGACAAAAGGTTTTTCCACCTTATGTTGCTGCTGCTGCTGCTTAATTTCTACCAAATACAGGTCTTCAAAACGTTTTGGCAGCGGTGGGATTCGAACCCACGCCATCGAAATGACTGGAGCCTAAATCCAGCGCCTTAGACCACTCGGCCACGCTACCAGTTGCTAGTGCACCAGAGTAATTTCCTTTCATAGCTGCTATCACCCGTACTTTCCACTGCCGACATTGGTGCTGTTTTTTTAAATCGCCACACTGACTGATGATGACTTGTTTGTTTTTCACTGAATTGAAAACATTTTGACTCTGTAATAGTGACAACAGTGAAGGAAGTAGGATTAAAAACAAATCTAGTGTAACTTCACATAACGTCACAATAAATACTGGTGAAAGTAAAAGTGGGAATGACGTGCGCAAATAAATCAGTGAACTAAATATGACGAATTAAAAAAACACACATTCAATGGAAAAAGTCGTATAGATAATGGCTTGGGTTGGTTTTTAAACAAGGATTAAACATAAAAGGTTTCATTCCAAAACAGTTTGGGAAAATAAAATGTTACATGGGCAATATTTTAAAACACTGATGAGTTTGGTTAGTAAAGAGCTCAAGAAAGCTGATTAGCACAATTCAATTCAATAGCGAGTTTTGCTTTTTCTAGTTTTGTCTGAGAAGTTACATCTGGAGAGTGCACAAAACACACAGTTGTTTTTATGTTGTGCCCAGCTGGCCTACCTCCTCCTCCAGAAGAAGAGTGGTCAGTGAGCTGAGGAATGTGTGGAGGATATGCCCTGAAATGAACTGAATCAGACACACTACGCATCTGTGACAGCTGTGCAAAGGCATGCTCCACATTCCCATTACGCTCACCACCCATCCATCTGCAAAATACTCCCAAGAGGTCTGCATACCTCCAAATGACATTACCAGAGGCTGCATTCTTCATCTACTGCCCCTTTGTCAACCATATCTAGAGACTGATATGAGTTATAGTCATGACGTACTTGCAACAAGGGATCATTTGTGACGTGTTGGTGACAGGACTGTCTATCAAAATGTGATCTATGTATTCCCTCATTCACTGACAACTCCTGGACAGCTAGGGTCTATGTTGATTGATTGGTTAGCAGTTCAGAGTTATGTTTTCAGATTTATGTGTGTATGTTCATTTTTATAGAGTCCAATCTTTCCAAGACTATCCCTTTACAGGCAAGCTTAGTATGTAATCACCTTGTTCGGAGGTTTAGCAGATTTGGGGCTAGGTGAGAGCAGGAAAGGGATATTTCCCTGTTATATAAAGACTATTAGTGGCCTGGAGAGACAAAGCCCCATTAATTGTTAGCTGGACCAAAGGGTACACTTGAGGATGGATGTGCTCTCTCCAAATTACAGATACTCCACACCTAGAGATACTTACATGCTACACTGCTGTTGTGCATTTTTATTACATTTTTCCACAGCACACAGACAGCGATGGCATTTTATCCATTCGATCAAACCTTTGGATTACATGTAAGAATAGTTGGCTGAAACATAGTCCTTTACAGAGAAACTATGTAGTGATGCTATCAGTTTTCAGAGCCCACGACTGAGCTGCTGACTAGAGAATGTTTTAGACAGTAGGACACAGGAAAGACTCGGAAGGTTTTGCATGAGTGTTTTTACTTGTTAAGTGCAAGCAAGAACATGTTAGTCATCATGGAGGACGATTATGATGATACAATCACAGCAGTGATCAGCAGCAGTATAAGCACAGCCCCAAACAGCATATTGCTATTATGCTCCTACTGTAGATTAGTACATATTAGTACATTGCCCATTAGCTAAGGGAACTCTTTCTCGTGAGCAGATCACAAACAACTTAAAATCCAATAACATCAGCACAACATTATTTAAATTCAGATTTGCTGAAAAAGTAGATTGGATTAAAAGTTGATAACCATGTTGAGGATGACTGGAGTGTCACCGTTGTGGACAGCACAGTGCAGTGAGCAACAGGGCGTCCTGATCCAGAAATCAAAAGGTGCGGGAGGTCATTCTCAAATGATTCTCAGATCATTTGGCTATGATTTTAATTAGTAACTCAAGTTCAGCCCCTGATAGCTGAGGGCCTGCACATTTCTGCATTTATCCCAGTATATAATTAAAAGTTCTTATATATCTTGTGAAAGTTCTACAAGCGTTTTGCTCTGACTATTTCTAGTGATACAAACGGTCGTCTGAAACGATTAGAAGAATGAACTGTTATTGACAATCGTCTTGCAGTTGTTTTCAAATTAACCTGATGAAAACAAGACTTTCTGTCATGGTCTTAATGGCAGGAAACAGAACAAGTCTTGCAACAGTTTGAGGTACAAAAGAAAAGAAAGGAAGTAGTTCAAAAATGAGAGGCAACATTTCTGTTGTACTCTTCATTTGCCTCAACAACTTTGTTTTCAGTCACCGACTTCACACCGATTCACAATTGCAGTAAAATTGCAGTGCACCTCAGTGTACATTACATTTCACTTCCAGATAATCTACATTTACCAATCTCCTCTGAGCATTTAGCTACAATAATCACATTATATATATATAACTGGAATACAGCGACAAAAACAATGATTATGAAAATAAATAGCATCTCATCATCTCTAAACATGTGTTGAAAATAAATAACAAAACAGGAGGTGATTCAGTCATAAAAAAAGTGCAGCGCTGTCATGTGTCCCATTGGCACAGGGCCACTTGTCAATACTCGTCAGAGTCTCAGCTGTACATGGACATGAAAGCAGAAAGATTGTCACAGAGTTTTTCAGTGTCACAAATGCTTCTCTGCTAGCATACGACATAATGACCTACGAGCCAACTATCGTCAACTCGCATAAACTAAACTAACTACACGCTAGCTGTTGAGCTAATTATCACTAGATAACACCTTAGTTTTGAGTTATTCCATGGCTTCAGTCTTTGGGCATATTAATATAAAGCACGCCATTCAGTCTAGTTCCAACATTTCTGTTTAAATACCACATAATCAAGGGCTATTTTTACGTTGTGTATGCACAAACAACATTCAATGCGTTTCTTCTCTGTCCAAACCAAGCACCAAGGGATAAAATGGTCAAAGGTTTAACATTATGGACAAGACTGAATACTGTTGTACATGGATATAATACTTATGAATTCAGAGGACAACGTAAACATAAAAATCTACTTTATGTTAGCTGAAGATACGGTACTACACTTAAACCTAACCTTATATTTCTGTCTTAATAACTCTGGTATCTGTGCCACTGCACCAACTGAGGTTTCCTAAAGGTATTATTAGTTTATATCTTTATATCAATATCTGAATGGCAGGACTTTTGAATGCTTGTTTAAAACCATTAAACTGACAGATGGAACAAGGTTTATACCATATTGTTAGATAAGGACAGAATAAGAGAAAGATAGGAAAAGTGCTCATTGACAAAAGCATTGGAACTTGTCAAGATGATAGCAAGAAGATTGTAATATCTCTGAGATGCATAGAAAATATGCATACTGCATCCACATGGCAACCCTTTGGATTTTCAGACGTTTTAAGATCAGCAAACTCGAAGTTCTCCTTTGTCACAAACTTTCACAGACAAAAAAAAAAGAAGTAAGAGTGCAAGTCTCATAACACAAGACCATGAATAATACAACTGGTGCAGAGTCCTTTGGCAGAGCCCTGAGAATCAATGTCCCTGTCTGGACCGTCTGTTCTCACTCAGGTCCTCTTTGGTTTTCTGGATGCAGGTGAAGATCTCTTTGAAGAGAGTCTTGTACTCTGGCTGCTGGCTGTCTTCCAGAACCCCCATCAGATCAGACATTGTGGCTGAGCTGGAGAGGCGTTGGCGGGTCCAGTTGCTTACATAGGCGCTGCTGGGCGTCTGAACTGCTTTGTGGCTGAGCGCTTCTGCCCCCTGCTGGCACTGCCGCAGAAGTGCCTCATATTTCACCTGGATGACACATGACATTATCGTCACATACACACATATACAATATATACACATATCAACATTTTCTTAATATTATCAATGCAAAAAAGTCCTAACTATACCAAATACACTAGGAATATGTCACCTGCAGTGCGCTGTACTGCGCATCCACCTCATTGAGCAGAGAGATGCCCCTTTGTTTCACAGCCTCCGCTCGTCTAATACACATCCGCTCGTGACCACGCCGAATCTCGTCCATGTTTGTCGCCCTCAGAAAGCTGTCGCTGGCACGTCTCTGCCGGCTGTACCTTCGCTGCTCCACCTCCTCCTTTTCTGCCGTCTCCTCATCCTCACTCTGTCCGAGGCTGGGCTTCTCGTCTGAGGCAAAGTATACTGTATCAGGCAGCAGCAGCCGGTCTGGCCTTCTGGCACTGGTGGGAATGGAGAGGGGGCACGGAGGCATGTTAACTCTGTTGTACTGTGAGGAAATAGACACATTATAGGTCTGTGTTTGTGCACTACATTACAAGTTGTATCACCAATTCAAAGAATGAAGATATGAAGAAATAAAAGAGCCACTGGTCATAAAAATAGAGCCAATATGTGACATCACTTTGAATCTAGACCAGTGGTTCTCAACTGGTCTGGCCTTGGGACCCACATTTTCCCGTGGTCATTAACTCGCGACCCACTTTTATAGAATTCAAACCAAGAAAAATTCGTCATAACCTTTTTTAACATAAAATAAACAAATATTTTCATCCCTGCATTCAGAGCACATTATCTATCATCTATTATCTATCAATAACAAACTGATCCTGATTAATAAACGGATGAGTATGAACATCACAACTGCTGCTGAATATGAATACAATGAACATCACAACTGCATAACTGTGTCTACACGCATAATATGATCATCTCTCCAAGTAGGTCTACTAAACAGGTATTTGGGGAAGCTAATGAGACAATTGGGGATGTACTTTACTCCTGATAAGAGTTTCAAAGTCCGGGTACTTTTGCATTAAAAAACAACAACAAAAAACGACCCATTCAGAACCGACTCTGCGACCCACCAGTTGAAAAACACTGATCCAGCCTATACATAACTCCGATCTAACCTGCTGGCACAGTCTGCACGCCACAGTAGCCGGAGCTCCTCCACTTCAGCCTCCAGTTCCTGCTGCCTGGTCCGGCAGCCCTCCAGCAGGGCTAATCTCTCCTCCAGAGACCCGTTCTCCCTGGCTGTCAACTCGGTCTCCCACTCTGCAGCCTCCCTGCGGCTCCGCTCCACAGCTACCTGGCTCTGAAGCGTCTGGATGGAGTGCTGGAGAGCCGCGTGCTCCTCCTCTGGGTCTTGGTGTCCATCTTGGTCATGGAAAGAGTCCTGGGGTGACCAGAGTCGATCCACACGCAGGCTGTCATAAGCTAGATACCTAAACCAGTGATTGAACAATAATAAGTCGATGCAAGATTTTGTTAAAACTTCAATCTAAGAAATAGTTCTAATCACATTGGGGTGGCACTACATGACTTTTCAATTCCGTTATCAGTAGAGTGCAATACTACATCGACAGCTGCATATTTGCAATGACAGTAAGAATGACACACAAAACTCGAAATAAAAGTACACAGAATTATCGACTCCTCATAAATGTCAATTTCACCCTTGTATTAGCGTTAGGAGCTTGAGGAAATGGTCAAATATATAAATACAAAGCCCAGAAGCATACTGCATTAACCTTGAGAGGTGAATAGTAGAACATAGGTTTCAACAAAGCTAATATTTTTGTTTGACATTGCTTTACATTGTATTTGACCAAATGTTGAGTTACATTAGCTCACTTCATGGCACACCAATTGAGCACAACTGGTTTATAATGAGGCATGCTAAAGCCACAGTTGTGTCTATGCATTGGTATGACCATATAGGGAAGGATTAATTCCCTCCTACAAAAAAAAATCTGATGGGGATTATGTCTAAAAGCCCTGGGTCAGATTATATTGTCTAGCTCTGAGTGACCTGTAGATGTCCAGTCAGCACATGAAGGCTAACACACCAATGCATTAGGGGTAAGTAGAGATCAGACACCACACACAGGCAAAATTAACACAAATGCCCTGCGGACATCCACATCAGTCTTGGTGTAGGCCGAGATGCATTTTCAAATTGGGTTTTGGGTCATTTCTCTTTCTCTCAATAAACTATGACAACCGTCAATGGACAGCACATTCCAATCCCAGGAAATTTGTTTCTAACTTTTCAAGCTAACTTCCTGTGTTGATCTCAGAGTATTGTTTGGGTACACCATGCAATTTCCTGACTGAAATAGTTCCTATGGCTATTAGTAACAGGCGGTTGGCAAAGGTAAAGCCTATTCTCGAACGTCAGCACTTTGAAACAGTAATTCATGCCTTTATCACGTCTCGGCTGGATTACTGTAACGCACTTCATTTTGGAGCCAGCCAGTCTTCCCTTGCACGTCTCCAGTTGGTTCAGAACGCTGCTGCTCACCTCTTAACTGGAACACGCAAGAGGAAGCACATAACACCCATTCTGGCCTCCCTTCACTGGCTGCCTGTGCATTTTAGAGTTCATTTTAAGATTCTTTTATTTGTGTTTAAATCTTTAAATGGTCTTGCCCCGCCTTACCTCTCTGAGCTGCTTCACCCCTACGCTCCTGCTCGGTGCCTCAGGTCAGCTGATCAGCTGCTCCTGGAGGTACCGAGGTCAAAGCGGAAGCTCAGAGGGGATAGAGCCTTTTCTGTTGTTGCTCCCAAGTTATGGAATATTTTACCTTTGCACATTAGACGCCTCTTCACTGACCATTTTTAAAACTAGTCTTAAAACACATTTTTATTCCCTGGCTTTCGACTCAGCATGAGACTTTGCTCTTGTTTGTTTTATTTTATTTTATGATTATTT
>CABFOS010039428.1:2190-14115 GCA_900660315.1 Diretmoides pauciradiatus
AATGCAGTTTGTTGTATACATTGTTGTCCACTTTGAACTTAATCAACAAAGACAAATGTCATGAAGTTCTCTCATAAAGTTAGAGTAAATAGAAAAGGCAAAATGTGTATCAGAACAATCACTGTCATCTGCCTGCAAATTCCATACCATACCTTTTTTCATCAGTTTCATCAAAATCTGCATTCCTGTGATCAGGGAAATTTGCATTGGTTATGCTCTTATATGCTTGTTTAGAAAGGAGATTTCTGGAGACTAGTAGTTATCTTGACTTATCAATGTTGAATGCACTTATTGTAAGTCGCTTTGGAAAAAAAGTGGCAGTAATGTAATGGGAACAAATCACTGGGACATCTTGCATGCACCAGAAATAACTTATTTTCAGCGGCATGCTAGTTGATGAGGTTGATGAGGATTTGGCACAGTAAATACTTTATTTGTGATTTTTAATGTGAAAAATGTTTTTCATGTGACATTTTTTCAGCAATTTACATGTGTTTATACATCTTAGTCTTATAGGGGAGGTCTGAAACTAATATTATAACTTCACTTTTCAAAAACAAACTTTGATGGGTGTTGTTAAAAGTTTTTAGGTTAACTTTCATCTTATATCGCGGGGGGTGGTAACTATGGTAACGAAGCATTTGTGCTACGTCACTACCGTTAGATTCGAGGACGCCAGGAAGAGAGAGAAGAGCAGAGTGCACACAGCAACTGAATGAATCTGGACGGCGAACTTCATTCATTCAACTTTTCCAAGGAAACAAACACAAACATTACTTGTTAGTTGACTGTAAAACAGGTAAGGCATTCCCGAGCCGCGTAGCTTAGTCAGCTAACGTTAGCTAGCTGTCTTACCTCGACAGTCTACCTAGCTTGCTAGCACAATGTTAGCCATCGCATGCTAAAAACATCAGGAGCGCGTGTCTGATCAGCGGGGCTTTGGCCTTTTGAATCACCCACATGGTTTTAAAATAGCCCTGCCTTGTTTTGCTCTTCGTGTCTTGTTATTAAGTGCTATGTTTTGTTTCAGCTAAATTACAACGTGGCATTGTGACACCTCTCATGTTTCTTTGCCAGGTGTATATGTTCGCGGTTGTTACTCCAGCTGGAATAGTTGATTGTGAGTGTGCGCGCTTGTCTGCGCATGTGTGTGGGCGCGGGCCTAACTCCAGCTACAGCCAAGGGTGTGTATGTGTATGTGTGTGTGTGTGTGTGAATAGCCTCCCGCAGCCATGTCAGTATCAGTGATCATAAAGTGGGGCGGTCAGGAGTACTCCATCAGTTCTCTGTCTGAGGAGGACACAGTGATGGACCTGAAACAGTCCATTAAGACCTTGACTGGGGTGCTGCCAGAGAGACAGAAGCTACTGGGTCTCAAGGTCAAAGGTGAGAGGTCAGAAGAGCTCACTAGAGCTCTGTACCTGGTGCTACTACTATAAATAATGCCACCTACCCGGTGCATGAGTTATCATTGTCTTTAAGTTTTATTTTGCTGTTTGTGTTGTTGCATTGTCGTTAACTGTGGGCAAGACGTTCCTCTCCTGATTAAATCAAACTTCTAGTCAAATCAATCCACTGCTATGTTCCCAACCCTACACCATCCACACTCAATTAATGTTTGCTGATATGTATAAAAGTATTAATTTCTCAGTCCGTTCCCCGCAAGTGCCAGGAGTGTAAATTCTTCTGTTTGTCTGTGGTCTATAATGTACTACTGTATAAGACAATTATAATGTGTTTTTTTTTGTGTGTGTGTGTAGTGAATCCCCCCTGTATCTTCACCTTTCCATCCCTCTCTCATCCATTTCTCCCCCCAGGTAAGCCAGCAGAGGATGAGGTGAAGCTGGGCTCTCTGAAGCTGAAGCCCAATACCAAGATCATGATGATGGGCACCAGAGAGGAGAGCCTGGTAGGTGGCTGGCTGACAGATTAACTGACTGACCCCCAAGCTATCTGGTCGGGACACTGACTGAGCGACTTCTTATTCAATTAACTGGCTATATATCTGAGTGACTGGCGTATTTACTAGTTAAATCACCATTACCTTACATCACCTGTGAGGAGAGCCTGGTGAGTGGTAACCTGACAGACAGGTATACTTAATGGGTGGCAGACTGTGTCCTTCTTGAGCTTGTTGGCTGACTAGTCAATTGACTGGATACTAACTAGCTTTCTTAACAAGTGGCTGGTTGGGTGTTTAGAGGTTGACTATCTGGTTGTAGGGCTTACTGGTTGGCTGACCAATTGACTGGCAGACTAGCTGGCTGCTTTGCTGTCTGACTGCGGATATCTATACTCTTCTTATAAACTATAGATGTTAATGGTTTCATATGACTGAGATGTCTGTTCTAACTGTGCATGTTTGTTTGTTTTTGTGAAGGAAGAGGTTTTAGCCCCTCCCCCAGAGAACGATGATGTGGTGAATGATTTTGACATCGAGGAGGAGGTCATTGAAGTGGAGAACAGGTCAGATCTGTGTGTGTGTCTATGTCTGTACAGAAGAGAACCTGACCAAGATAGTTCACAGGGTGAAGGATTAAAGTATGTCTGTGAGAAACAATGTGAGCTCTATATCTCTAGAGAGGAGAATCTGGCTAAAATAGCTCGCAGAGTGAAAGACTACAAGGTGGAGGAGATGAACCCTCCCAGAGAAGGCAAGAGGCTTCTGGTGCTGGATGTCGACTACACACTGTTTGGTGAGTTACGGCGAGAGGCTCTGACTGGAGCATTGTTGGCACTAAAGGGCTTGTTAAGCCATAGAACACCGATACTACACTAGTACATTACATAACATTTATTCTACTAGTATTTCTTCACTGTTTTTGTCTTTTTTTGGGGGGGGGGGGGGTCCATGGCACTGACTTTACACCTGACATCTAGCTTTTTGTGGTATGGTTACACATTTTATTTAGCTGCACCAAGAGGAAGGCTCATGTGGTCAAAGCATCAATGTGATTGATTAAAGGTGCTACCTGGAGCAGTTTCACGTCATTAAATTATTACTACATTAAGGGTGAGACATTAGTGTTAAATACCGTTTATCATCTTCAGCAAAAGACAAACAGAAAACAAACACAGAGAGAGCGATGCCAGGGAGCGGGAGGGGGGACAAATAGCAATATTCTCTGTGCCACAGGAACCAGTGGGGCTTATGGGAAATGGTGTCTTACGTGATGTGAGCATTTTGCCAACGGCACTGGCAAACTACCGGCGTGATGACTGTTAGAGGCACAGGATGCTCTACCAAAGAGAAATCTATAACTCTGTTAGCTTACCGGTTGCTGGTTTAACCTTGGACTCTGTGAATTAATGTCTGTGTGTTTTAGATCACAAATCATGTGCGGAGACGGGCCAGGAGCTGATGAGGCCATTCCTTCATGAGTTTTTGACCTCAGCCTACGAGGACTATGACATTGTCATCTGGTGTATGTATCCTCTCCTCTACTCTACATTTCATGCGCTACAGTTTTGGACAATACAATGTTCATTCAATACATGGACATTGGTTGTGGTGGGATAAGCTTTCGTGGTTTATAACTCAATTGGTTGCAGACTGGGAAAACAAAAACAACTTTTTATACCCTATTCTTCTGCTTTTGCTTAATAATGTGAAATTCATATCAAGTGGTCACTGGGTATTTTTAAATATCTATGTGGTTGTACCGAGGAATTGCTGCTCATGAAATATTAATGTCATACTTGTGTTTTCTGTCCTTTTAGCTGCTACAAGTATGAAGTGGATTGATGCCAAGATGAAAGTAAGGTTTCTACTTGTTGTATTCTTTGATAATTGATTACTTAGTGTTATCTTCAATAATGTCATTGTAATCTGGTGTCGCTATACATTTGAGCATTTGCTCTTCATAGCCAAAAGGTGGCAGTGTTAATCAGTTTTACCTTTTTGGGTCTCTAGAGACTGTCTATGTGTAATGTCGGTGTGTGTGTGTGTGCGCGCGCGTGTGTGTGTAGGAGCTGGGAGTGACAGACAACCCTAACTACAAAATCACATTCATGTTGGACAGTGCAGCCATGATCACGGTGCACACTCCTAAGAGAGGAGTGGTGGAGGTTGGTACACACACAAACACACACACAGTCAAACCCACATAGTCTGTTATGCTGAGGTTTGCTGTGTTGTGTGGGATTGATTTTGTGTCTTTGACGGCACGTGTGCCTCCAGGTGAAACCTTTGGGTGTGATATGGGGGAAGTACGGCGAATTCTACACCAGGAAGAACACTATTATGTTTGATGACATCGGACGAAACTTCCTTATGAACCCACAGAATGGACTGAAGGTAGTTTCCTTATAGTGATCCTCCTGATCCCTGCCATCATCATTGTCCACATGTTTTGGGTGGCAGCCAATGACCAACAGTTAACCTTGTGTGTGTATGACTGTATGTGCGTTAGATCCGACCCTTCATGAAGGCCCATCTGAACAGGGAGAAGGACAGGGAGCTGTATAAACTGGCCCAGTACCTCAAAGAGATCGCCAAGCTTGATGACCTCACTGGACTCAACCACAAACACTGGGAGAGGTAGGCACACACAGTCTCCTTAATAATAAAGATCATATGATACAAAATGATGATTAAATGACATGTGTATAGCACTTGTATTGTAAAGTACCTTACTAACAACAAAACAATTAAAGCTAATAAGTGTGTGTGTGTGTGTGTGCGTGTGCGTGCAGGTACTTATCTAAAAGGCAGAACCATTGAGAAGAAAGACCTCTGACAGACCCCATCCTGGACGAGGAACAGTGCTGGGTGCTACCGTCCCATCCCCCAGTACACACACACATTACTAAAACACACACACACTACTAAAGCCCTTTCATCGTGTACCTTATTAGAAGTACTTCACCCACTCTGCAACTACCAACAAACACAAAAGCTCAGGACTGAAATGGGCTTCCCTATTTCTATATCTGCATGTTCTCTGTCTCTCCCTAGACACACACACACACATGCATACACACACACACACACACACACACACACACACACACACACACACACACACACACACACACACACATCAATCAGTTGTCTGGGCAGGCGTCTTGATAATGTGGTCTGCAGACACATTTCAGTACTTGAAAATAATTCGTAGCATTTCTGTAACCTGCTTTGAGTTCCAGATGTGTGGGGTTTACTGCATCAGGACAATGCAGCTAGTGTTTGGTTAGTTCACAGAAATCTACTGTCCTGCGATTGTCTCAACTTTCTGGTACCGTTTAAGTTGTTCTATGTGGCAAATCGACCTATCTCGTACTCCAAGCAGGTTAAAAATTAGGCAGACACTACTACATCCAGGGGAGGTCATTAAGCGGCGCCCTCTACCCTTGTTGCTAAATGAGATGTTCCCCAATCTTGCTGAGGAGAATTTTAGAGGACGTTCAAGGAAACCAATAATGATAATTTTGAATAAATAAATAAAATAAATGTTTTCTACAGCAGCACATTTTCATAAGTCCACTTTGCTGCAACTGCAGTGGAGAAGAAGAAATGGGTGCAGTTAAATTGAAGGGCGAGTCAGGAGAGGGCAACAGTAAAAATCAAAGATAATATACTTATGCCTACAACGTGCACCATTTGTGATGTAACGATATGCAATGATCTTCGCAGCTACTGTGAGAGAAAATGAAATCGAATGGCTAATCAAATGGTCATTTTCACATTGCAATATTTTCCTCTAAAAAAAGAACGGGCATGTGTGTACCTGTGTTTTGTTGGGAGAAAAATGTGTTACCTGTTGTTACTTGTACGGAGGAGTCACCGAACAGAGGTGTTTGAGTTGTAGAATGTTGTTAAATGTACATGCGTAGATGCTAAGGTTTACAGGGGTGGATGGGTGTGTCTGCCTAGATGCCAAGACACACTCAGACACACACTAATGGTCATCTCTCTTTTGAAGCCGCACTTACTAAACTCTGTTATATTGTTTAGAGTTCTTATTGAACAGTTTTGGTACCTCCAGATGTTAATTAACAAAAGTCGGCACAAGGGATGAGGAATACAAGGAGCAGACAGTTACAGTACATGCAGATATGGGCATGTCACATGTGTGACTTCACCAATATGCTTTTCTTTTTTTAAATCCTGTCGCATGTGGAAATAATATCTGCACTTATTGTCATTGACCAATCTTTGATTTTAAGTTATTGATGAAGAAGGGGGCTGGTTGGACCCTAAGAACAGTACCATAGGACAGGGAGCAGGGTGTGGGGTCTCCACTTCATGTCCTCTGATGAACAAGTTGTACCTGGAACCGCTTTAAAACATATCCTCAGGGATGTGATTTTTTTTCTTCCAGATTTTGTTTTGTTTCCAGACCTCTTGGACACTCAGCTCCTGTTCATTTTTCAAGAAGATTTCAGTTTCCCTGCTTTTTTGTGTGTGTTAACCTGATCACATCCCTGATATCTTGGCTGTAAATATGAGAATAAACCTCTCTTCTTTTTTTTTTTTACTAAATAACCTGTAGCATTCATTGTTTCATCCATAAAAGTCATAGATTACCATATTGCAATATGAAAACATTTCCTTTAGTTTAAGATGCCAAAAAATGTGACTGCAATATCAAGCAAAGTTTTTAAAATTTATTTGTAAAGGGAAATCATTTTAGCCAATCACGCATCCCTACATTCTGTACAGATAAAAACATTTAACTGAGGATTTTGTAGAGCCCAATCCAAGTAGTTGTGGTGTTCATGTATTTCCATAGAGACACAATTAATGAATGGTATGAATAAATACTGTACAGGTACACATCCGCTCTCAAAGCACAACACAGCTCATTGTAAATCGATTAAATAACATTCTTCCATGAAATGTAAAAAAAACAACAAAAAACAGCATTTCCTTCATTCCTTCCTTCCTTTAATCCACTGAAGGCCTCTGGTCCGTCGTGTGTTTCTTCACTCTGGAGACACGACAGCTTGGAGAAGAACAGAACGAGTCAGAACAGAATGACTCCTGTATGTTTTGGTGTTACTTTGACTTGGTCATGATGAACGACGATGATGAATGCAGCCTAAATAGTTCATAGTTACCGCATTTCTACCAACACAGATGTAATTAAAATAGTTCTTATTCCTCATACTCACTCATGTAGCTCCACTCACTCCATGGCCCCTGAGTATACTTGTCCCGTGCCCGCACACAGAAAACAAACTTCTTGCGTTTGACACTGAGGGTATAGCTGTTTTCTTCAGTGGTGTCAGGCTACACAAACGCCAAGGAACAAAAGGCAAGACGAGAGAGAAATTTGACTGAATTAGAACGCACTCTACAAACAGCACAACACAAAGGGATATTTTTCCGCTCTAGTGAAATGTACTGTTACCGTTTCAATGCTGATTGTTTTATTAGAGTGACAGGTCTCTCCACGACTGACCACCTTGACCCCGAACTGCAGGCAGAAGTAGGTGCAGGGCTTGTCCCAGGAGTCAGGGTAGTCCCAACTGAACACCCCATTCTCAGTGTTGCGCAGGTTGGGGAGCCGCTCTGGCCTCACTGAGGAGGGAGGGAGGGAGGTAGGGAGGATGTCGGGGAGGGGGGGAGAGAAAAGAGATGGATGAGGGGTGAATGAATGGGGAGGGGGATTTACAACTTACAGCAAGATCACACAGTCACTCATTTTAATTAAGAAAGATCAATATCCTGCATCTCTCTCTCAATTCAGTTCAATGAGGCTTTATTGGCATGACCATGTTCAACAGTATTGCCAAAGCTCATTGTACAAACAAGGTACAAGTTTTTGAAAATATAAACAATAAAACATCATAAATCAATGTCAACGTTCAAAAGAACATGCCAACAATATTCTGTAATGTAAAAATACATTAGTTTTGTTTGAAGGAGCAATAATAAAATAAAAATGGTGAGAACAGGTGGCTGAACATGGCTGATGGATATCAGCAACAATATGAAAAATAATAATAGCAGTAGTAGTAGTGGATCAATTTGAATAGTAAATAAATAAAATAATAAGAGAGGTAAAAACTGTACAGTGTGTGTGTGTGTATATACAGTGTGTGTGTGTGTATATATACAGTGTGTGTATATATACAGTGTGTGTGTATATACAGTGTGTGTGTGTGTGTATATATACAGTGTGTGTGTGTGTATATATACAGTGTGTGTGTGTGTGAGAGAGTGTGTGTGTATATACAGTGTTTGTGTGTGTGTATATATATACAGTATGTGTGTGTATACTGTATACAGTACTGTATGTGTGTGTGTGCGTATATATATTGTGTACGTTATGTGTATATGTATTTCTCTCTCACACACACACACACACATGAATATATACACACTCAGAAGGACGTACCTATCTCTCTCAGGAAGAAGGAGTTGGTGTATGCCTCCAGTCGGGAGTCGCTGTGTATATAGACGGTAATGGAGATGCGATGTTGTTCCTCTTTATATGGGCAGTTGGGATCCTGGCAGTGCACCCCTGAGCCGTCAGCGTCCAGGTCACATGCAATCTCTTGAAAATTACTGGGTTGAAAACAGACATGTCAGCACCAGACTAGTTAGCATTTGTTCATTACAGTAATAACCTGTTGACATTGGTGGGCCCAAAGCGCCTTACAAGTACCATCACTGCAAAAAAGGAAAATCTTATCTAGTGTAATTATCTTGTATTAAGACTATAAATCTAAAGATGTTTATTTTAAGATTTATTAAATAACTAAGTGTGAGATTATTGAGCTTCTTTCAAGAAGGATTGACTTGTGTTATCTTACTCAGATATAATAGATATATACTCTGACGTACTGCATGTGTTGACTAAATAACCTCTGAGCAACTGTTATGTGCAGCTCTCATTTTAGTCTCATTTTGAGCTTGTTCCTGTGAATGTAACCTTGTTTTAAGAAATTTGATTAAGAATAAATAACTTGGCTAAACTAGTCTTGCTTAAAACTAGACAGAATTACTTGATGTTGGTCCATTTTCACATATTTTAAGGTTTAAAAGTAAGGATACATGTCCAGTTTTCAGCCAATTTCCCTGCGTTCTGCTTGTTTCCGTTCATTATGTAGTCTTGTTTTCCCACAATAATTCTTAAAATAAGAATTATTTTAATTATTAAACTAACTATCCTTACTTAAATCTAGTCAGTATTGCTTGATATTGGTCCATTTACACTTATTTTAAGATTTGGGGGTTTGTAGGCAATTAGATATTTTCTTATTTTAAGAAATCTTAACAAGTGAACATTTCTCACAGCACTGGCAGATAATTTTGCTTATTTTAAGCAGTTTTCGCCCAATTCTAGTATATTTTTGCTATATCTTGTTTTTTGAGATGCATTATTTGCAGTGATGTGTCCACATCTTTTTAGCATGTGTGGCCTCTATACAAGACCTTTCACTAGCTACTCATTGAAAAGAGTTTGTGGTGAAGTTAGTTTTTGCCCTCACCGTTCTGCCTTCACTAGGATCACAGCGGCTTTGGATCGAGAGTGCGTTCTCTTCCAGGTACAATGGAAGGAGCCATTGTAGTTGAGTCCTGAACAGTGGATGTGGCCTAGAGGGACAGAAACTCTGTTAGTGTGGTCTTTTTTCATTGAGTGCCCCAGTGGAGCATTTATGAGTCTCTTTTTGGGTGTCAGAACACTTTCTTTTGAAGGTGCTAGCACTTAAATAAATCATTAGCACATTCATTTGGATACATTATTATAATTTCCATAAACAAATGAGACCATCGGAAGGAAGATTGGCAGCCTCTGCATTGCATTTTACATTGCGTGGGTCGGATTTCACACAAAATCTGCCACTTTACGGCAGATTGCTTCATAGCACAAAACAGTATTTTTAGGAAATGTCTTAATTTTCAGAAACACTAGCACTAACAATACTACTGGTGTGAGGTACAGGCTACCAATCATCTGGTCCATGGTCTCATTTTTCCTACAGTAGTAACACCAGGCATCTCAATCAATCTGACAATGATATATTGATATAGCACCTTTAATCAGCCTCGCTCACCCTGCTTGTGACTTGGTGACTGTGCTGTGTCTATTTAGTGTCTCATTGTCTCTTCTATCCCCTTCTTTTTGTTACCTATCTCATGTCTTTCTCATGGCTTCCCTCCCTTTCTCCCCTCCTCTCCGTCCACCCCACTCTTCCTCTCGCCCTTTGTGTTTCTTACTTTCTTCTCCATGGTGTCTGTGCTTTGTTTTCTCCAGTATGACGGTCATGTTGTCTGGGTCTAACTGGACCAGAACCAGAGTATGGTTGAGGTATTGACCGTCTGTGCTGAGGTGACAGGTGTAGTTCCCTCCATCCATCTCCTCCACTGTAACTTTAACCTCGTTCCCATGCAGAGCTGGCCTGGGCTCCTTACCTGAGACAGGGACATGAGATGTCAAGGAAACACACGTTTACCATTACAGTACATTACTGTATATTACATTACATTACAATCATTTTGTCATTTCGCTTTTATCCAAAGCGACTTACAATAAATGCATTCAACGAAGTCAATTGAACTACTACTACTTACCCACTTAACCTTTCAAATTAAAGCAAAGCAGAACATTTCTCTTCCCATTTTTTAAATTATTATTATTATGATTAGTGGTGTTGCAGTAGTAGTAGTAGTAGTAGTAGTAGTAGTAGTAGTAGTAGTAATAGTAGTAGTAGTAGTAGTAATAGTAGTAGTAGTAGTAGTAGTAGCAGCAGCAGCAGCAGCAGTAGTAGTAGTAGTAGTAATAATAATAATGCATTTTATTTATATTGGTACTCAAAAACACAGCAAAAGACAATATAGAAAAAATATCAGAAGTATTATTAGTAGTAGTACTAGTTTACTAGTAGCAGTACTGGTAGTAATAGAGGCAGTAGTAGCAGCAGTAGTAGTAGTAGTAATAGTATTAGTAGCAGTACTGGTGGTAATAGTGGTAGTAATAGTGGTATTAATATCGTTATATTACCGTTCTTCTTCCAAAACACTGCCTGGTTTTGGTATTCTTCTCCACAGATCAGAGGAACGACGCTGGATCCCATAACATGGGGCACTCTCAGGACCAGAACTAGTTAAGACACACACACACACACACACACACAGTCTGGTTTGATTCAATATTTACAGCATGGGGGGGAGAGAGAGGGAGAGAGAGAGATAGAGGGGGAGAGAGAGAGAGAGAGAGTTACCTCTGTCCATTAGAGTCTCTATGTTTTCTTGGTGGCTATCAGAGCGAGCGCCATGTAGAGAAACACACAGAACCAGGAGGAGCACTACTGGTTCTGAGCAAAACATCTGGTGGAAAGGACAATAAGTTAGCATAGTATTGTGTATACTGAATGATTCTACTGATTCTTCCCTCATACTTCCATACTTAACCTACTGTGTGGAGGTATGGGGGAACACATACAAAACAAACACTAAACCACTCCACATGCTACAAAAGAAGCAATACGAATTATAAATCAAAGTGATTACCTCGCACCCACCGACCCACTCTTCATCAAAACAAAAACCCTAAAATTGGAAGACCTAGTGGACCTAAATACTGCTGTATTTAATATGTATAAGGCACATAAGAATACACTCCCACCCTGCATGCAGGAGCTGTTTGAAGCAAGGGAGTCTCCGTATGCACTTAGGGGGGCGTGTATATTTAAGAAAAGAGGTGTAAGGACAGACACAAAGGGCAGGTGTATATCGGTAAAGGGGGTTAGCGTGTGGAATGATTTGGATAAAGAATTGAAAATGTGCACAACAGTCACCAAATTTAAAAAGATGTTCAAAAATATGATATTAAATAAATACAAAACATTATCATGAAATATAATAGCTGTATCACCAACAGTTAGATCGTTCCAATTTATCAGTTTTGTTGAACCCAATTTTGTTATTTCGTTTTGTCTTGAAACTTTTGTTACTTTTCAAATAGTGTCGACAAG